>CM021101.1:543259525-543377820 GCA_007115665.2 Sequoiadendron giganteum
AAATCTAAGCTTGAAACTCAAAGCAGAACACTCTATGATGAAAGATGTTGAAAAATATGCTTTTTGACGGAGGGGATTTTCAGATTGGCAAAAAGTGATAAAATATTCTAAGTCTAGAAACTTTTCACTATGTAACGTAGTAGACACTTGCGCAATCAACATGCAAATCAACTTTACAGTGTCCGTACATGTGAAAATGATGAAGTATAGTCATACACACATCTCGACAGTCAGAACACTTCGACATGGTCAAACTCAATAGCGAATACAGTGTTTGTAAAGCACAAAATGGTGAAAATCAGTGGATTCAGAGCAAATCTGCGCCCCTGTAGCCCAGGGGCGCTCTTCAATTTAAAGGTCAAGATTTAAGTGCTTTGGATGAAGGATACATTCATTGTGTTCAGTTTTCAGTCAGCTTTCTGACTAGCTATGAAGCAAGGTCATCTGAATTGCGGAACTTCGACAAACGAAGGCGGAAGTAAGTAGAGGTTACAAAGGAGATACACATCAACGGAGACAGTCTAGAAATGTAGATCTGCGCCCCTGTAGGGGCGCCCTTCTTTTTGAAGGCCTAGATCTGGATGCATGTGTGTGCTAATGGATTCAGTCTTTGCAGAATTAGTGTGGCTTTTCAACGAGCTATCAAGCGGAAGCATGTTCAGTGCAAACTCTGATTATCAATGTCAGAAGTAGAGACTGCAGGCAGAATACATATGAACAAAGATTGCCAGTAGATGGTTTGAGCGCCCTTGTAGCCCAGGGGCACCCTTGGATATGACTTGTCAGATGGATGAGTTTGCAGATAGGGTCTTCCTGAGATCTTTTCCAGTTCAGTCCTTCTTCGTAATGCACTTGTTGACAAGACGATTCGACATTCTAAGTGACCGCGACAGAGGTTCTACCGAGCACGTAAAATGGAGGATGGTGAAGCGTAGCTACACAAAGCTGCACATCTGTAGGCTAGGGGCGCCCAGCCTTTAGGCCTATCAGATAGGGTTATTTGCAATTGCAGTCTTCACAAGACTTGTGTGCAATTACTCCAACTATCCAAGGAGTCTAGCCGTCAACCTCTGGGATTTGGCGAATGCTCATATGTGCGAGGTCAAGATGACGATGTTGTAAAGTGGAGGTGGTTGAGGACAGTTCAAAAAATGACTAAGTATAAACTAGAATTTTCCTTGAAAAAGGCACCCCTCTTAGAGGCCTTAGAAGTAGTTATCTGGCTTCGTCGTCTCCAAGAACATCTCTTGCAAGTTGACCAAATTGTACAGAGAGACAGTCGACACGCAAATCAGAGCATTCCAGCTCTCGGTATCAGGGGTCAAATAATGGTGTTCAGATGAAAGTCACACTTTTGTCAAAATGGTATTTGTGCTATCACAAAATAGGGGCGCCCATCCTTTTGGGGTTTTGATTCAGTTTGCAAATACCTCACATACAGTCATTGGATGCAAAGTACTTCCAGTCACGCAATGAATCTATTATTCAGTCAGCAGGGTTCATCATTCACCGTCAGCAGTAGTTTGAAGCATCAGAATGCAATACGAAGAAATGGCTAAGTCTGGAATCAGTGCATCAATTTAATCAAAGGCGCCTAATTTTTCAAGGTGTCAAATGTTGATTTTAGCAATTGCAGCTCCTAGCAGACATTTCATCCTTGTCATGCAGGCTTCATAGTGGATATCTCAACACGGTCGCAGGCTCATTCAGTCAGCCAGAAATCAGAGTTGAACATGGTCAATTGTAACTTTGCAATCGGCTATAAAGTAGGAGATATTCAAAAATCTCGTAACTCTTGCAAATGGATGCCTAGAAGGTCAAATTTGGACTTTCCAAATCAGTGAAGTTTGTTAGGCACATTCAGATGCTATTTTTAGCAAAATGATTAAAATAATATTTTTGCATGCAGAGCTTTAAAAAGTGACGAATTTCTTCAAAGAGCTAAATATTGGTGCCTCTTTTTAGTTTGCATGTTTTAAATTAAATATTATTTTTATCTGAGACTCAGAGACAGTGGCAGTTCGGCTGGTGAAGGGCCAATCAAATTCTTCCTTCACAGTTAGGGTTTGAGATTGCAGTCTTGCTTTCGTGGTACGATTTTGCTCTAGTTATGCAAGCATGGCTTTCATCATTTCATTCATCCAGTTTGAGCAGAGGTGAATTCATTCCAAAGTTGGGCGAATTTCTTCAGCAGTTAGTTGTGAAGGCATCAAAAATATTCTTTTGCAGGTACAAGTCCAGATTCATTAGTAGAATTCAAAGGTAGAGCGGCGATTTTGACAGAAGATAATAAATAAATAAAAACTAAAAAACATCTTTCTTCTTCTCTAAAATTCTTCCATCTTCTCATCTTAAATTCTCTCGCATGTTTGAAGAATTGGCATTTTTGGCAAAACAAATCATCTGGGTTGATTCAAAATTGCTTCCTCAGTAAAACCCATGTGCTAGAATTTTTCAGGGAAAATTTGTTCCAGAGCATCAGTTCTTGAGGCTCTGATTTTCTTAATTAAAATTCCTTTGCATGGTGGAGTAGAAGTTGATATTTTTCGAATCTGATGTTGTGGGTTGTCTTAGAATCATCTTCTGAACAAAACCCATATCTCAGATTTTCTCGGGAAAAAATGTCCTCACAGCCCCTCAAATCTCAACTGAAAACCTTTTGCATGTGGGCCTAAATTACATTTTTTCACAATTCTGACATTGTCATCTTAGAATTTGATTCTACATAAAACCGATGTCTCAGAATTTTTTGTGAAAATTGCCCTCCGACAAGCTATTTTTAGCCTCACTAGGAGAGATTTTTGGTTTTCTGGAGAAGTTGTCAGAATATAGCCGTGTTCACAGTCAACAGGCAAGTTTTTCAAGATGCAGTTCACACAGATTGAATTCAAGATTAAGTCAGTCTTAATTCATGATTTCATTAGAAAAGTTGACATCGATTTGTATCAAGCACATCGGAAAGGTTGACAAGCGTAGTGTTGACGTGTGTTTTATGACAACGCCAGCACAAAATAAAATGTCCAACGGCCACTCTATTCTCTCTTGATCAAAGTATCCCGCATCCTAAGATTGCATGAAAGTTCATGCGTTCAACTCCAGGGTTCCGTTTATCGCGAATAGACTCAGTTGGCTAATGTGAATATGCTGGGTATTCAAGGGGACTTACGTAGTTGTTCGATTATGTGAAGCAGTTAAGGCATGAATGATTTGACAATATTGCTCTGACTCCTAAATTAACCGGGAAATACTGAATTAAAAAGGGATAGGGATAGGAATTCTACAAATCTACTTCTAAAGGGGGTGGAACGTGAGGATTAGCTTCAACAATCTTCAAACCAAACTTTGTTTCGCCTCTTCGTCGGACAACTTTGACAAAGTAGGTGCAATCTTCAAAGGATAAATAAGATATTCAAATTATGATTCAACATGTGTACCCCATCACAACGATGCAAGTGAACACGTACAAATCACAATCGAAGTTAAGTACTGAAATTCCAGTTGACCACGCAGGGCAGGCTTACCATCAGCAAGCCCGCTAGTGGTATGGATAGAAGAAGACTTGTCCAAACTAAACACCACACTCCACAATTAACGACTACTTGCATGAATTAAAAGTCTATTTTACTCTATCTACTTGAATTGGAAAGACGAACAAGCCTTGCTAGCTACTCACAATAGAAGATAGAACCACCAAACAATGATAAATCTTTATATTATGAGAGTGTTCACAACAACTTCTTACAAAGTCCTCAATGGGAAAACTTCCTTTCCTCCTCAATCTAAGCTAACTTCTAAGCTAAATGCTATATGCCTTCTATTTTCTAGCTCAACTCTATCTCTGATTCGATTCTAGTTCTAATTACAAATGAGGGGGGATGCCCCTTTTATAGTGAGTCCAATTAGTGGACGGTTCAGATCTGATTACAATAAAGGGCTCAGATTGAGCCACCCATGCCCTAATTAGGGTTTCTGCCCTAAAAACCGCCACCGAGAGGAGTGGGGCAATGAATGCGCCCTCCACTCCTCATCAATGCACCACACCCTGCCATCAATGCACGTCGTCTCCTTCCAGAAGGTCATCGTCCAGAAGGGCGTTTCCTTTCTCCTTCTCGCTGGCTGCAAATCTGATGAATCTGGCCAAGACTGCCTCAACTTCCTGATCGGAGATAGGAGGAATGTGATCCAACTGAAACTCTAAAACTGCAACTGTTTGCCCATGCCGGGCACATGATTTCTTCCAGGCAACAAGGGCGTCCTGGGTGTTCTGTATGATACTGGAGAACGTGGCTGTGTTCTCGAAATCATCTTGTGTGAAGGTCTTCACCTCAGAGAAGAATGGCGCCAATCTGTCTTTCAATCCATCTGCAGTTACCTCTTCAGCAGTCAACCTCTTGGCAAAGATTGCCTCCAACGTGTTGAGAATTCCATCTAAGATGTTTGTCATGGCCTTTCTGACCTTGACAAAATCTGCCTGTGATGCATCATAGAATCCCCGGCCTGTGACTACTGAAGAATACCATCTGGCGAAGTTGTATCTATCTCCCTGCTGGATAACACCTCCCTCAACCAAAGTCTGTTGAGGTATGCTCATCAAGGCCCCTAAACGGAGAACAACTCTCGTCTGATAGATGTGAGCCTCACCCCAAGCATGGTTAACTGCCTCCATTCTGACCATAATATCGGAAGCTTGCCCATAGGCATGTGCAAGATCTTCCATGAACTTTCTTGTTTCTATACGCACACTGGCAACCCACTTGTCTGTCTGCTGTGCCATTCTCTTCAAATCTTCTAACCCACTGATTGACTCCCTAAAAAACTCAGCTGGAAGCTCAATTGCAGGATTTTTTTGCCCACAAGGACGGGACAAGTGCTGTACGTAGCCAATCAGTGTCTTGTGCTCTACCTTCAACCTTTTGTATTTGCCCTCAACATGGGACAATCTATCCTTGAGTGCCCGATAGGAATTATCGCACTCCTCTACCACTTGTGCTCCAGTAGGGCGGCCTAGTTCCATGGTTGTCACAACATAGTTCTCAGGAACGGCCTCATCTCTATCGCATTCTACCCGAGGAACTGCCATATGCAAGGTTCTGGATCCATCCTCATTTGTGGATATTTTGGAGAACTTCCTAGCCTTTTTCTTTGATGGAGGTGCACTGATCCTTTGTAATAATTCCTCCATCTTGGCTACGGGATCGGTTTCATCCATGGGATCACGCCTCATTCTGTCCCTTAGGCATTCTGGCACCTCCTGCCGCATGTCAGATATAATAAAAGGCTGTTCTACCTCAGCCTCTACCTCGTGAACCTCTCATCTGCCATCATTCTGACGAGGCTCACCGTCATCAATAGGCTCCGTGTCTCCCGAGCTTTGGGCATTCTGATCTGAAGTAGCATCACCTTCGAGAGCCGCTTCAATTTCCTGCTGAAATTGAGTATCAGTAGCCGTCGCCTCATCTGTCTCTTGCTGATTTTCCTGCTGATGATCTTCTTGGGGCATGTTGATGCTCTGACCCACTAATTCTCTACGAGGTGGTTGACTCTCCACTCGCACCGTCTGCTCTACATCCAATCTCTCCCTCTAATCAACAAATAACAACACCTTCTGTAAGCTTGGAGAATGTGTCCGAGATGGTGTATGCATGGACTCCTCAACTACCACAGGCTCAGGTCGAACTGGCTCCTTTCCTCTAGGCTCTGGAGTTGGGTTACTCCGTCTCCTCTGATTAGTTGCCTGTAATCTGCTGTCTCCCATCAAATTGTAGGTAAGGGGAATTGACCTTCCCTTGAGTCGGCTGACATGCCTCTCTACCCAACTCCGTGTAAATGTCAAGACTGGGATACAAAGTGTATCCAAGTCAGTGATCTCTGGCTCAGACCAATCTGGGAGTGGCAAAGGTGTATCTCTTACTGTCTCGTAGTCAGCCTGTACTACGTTTGTATCTTCCTCAATCTGATCTGGCACTGGGATGATCTCACACTCCCTGACCATCACCAACGGTATCCGAGAAAACATTCTCTTTCTGACTTCGATCTCATCCACTGCACTAGCCCAAAAGTCCTCGATTTGCACCTTGTGCCTGAACTCTTCTGTCAATATCCACCTGATGTTTCTGTGGGGATCGTAGTAATGCCTGCTGGTGTGATAGGAAAGGTGGAAGAATTGGAGCTCCGCTTCTGCCTCTCTTGCTGCTTGCAGCGATGGGCAGATTTCATGTGAATTTCCCATAGTAATCGGGAATCCGAGTCCACCTTTCTTCTTCTTCATCTGAATCTTATCATAGGCAATCAGTTGCCTAGATACTTCCAGCATCACTATCCTGTTTGTGGGATACCGAGGCAATCTGTATGGATAGGAGGAAAATCCTTGCAGCCTTATGTAGGTGAATTTTGGAAATTGGATAAACCAACATCCGAATTTTTCAATCATTTCTTGTGCCTCCCTTGATATTCTGTGGTGGGTTCTCTGCTGCAAGGTCCTCGTGATATGCATTGTAAAGGCATCATTAACCCTCTTGTAATTAGTTGTGCTTGTCAAATGCAACTGTGGACAAGCCTCATATATCTTAAACTGATGGGAACCGCAACCGATTGGTTCTTTGTAGGAGATTCCTCTGTATCTCGTCATGCGAGCCAGCATATAGACAAGGTAGGAGCCCATGTAAAATGTCTTCGTTCTCCTCACGCCACGAAGCTGCTCATGTATGTTATCACTGATCATCAGTGCCCAATCCATGTAATCTTTTCCCTCTAACACCAAGTTGACAAAATAGAACATCCAAGGTTCAAAGATGAACGCTTGGGGGCAACCTCCAACTCTGCTCAACATCATAATGAGATCACCAAACTCCTGTCTCAAGTCCTCTGAGACTATCTGCTTGGGCAATTTAGTGCGAGTTGGCCTGGGTTTAATCATCCACCTAGTGTTTATCAAATCAGCACACCGGTCTGTGGTGGATGAGTACATCTTTCCAGCTCTCTCCTTCGTCTTGTAGATCATCTTCTCATGAACTGGAATCCCGAATGCCTCTCCGATCGCTTCAGGTGTCAGGTTAGCCAGCACCTTGCCATCTGGCGAAGTGACCGTCCTCTGTTCTGCATTGTAGTGGTAGGCGCATTCCATGATGAGTTCCGGACACCGGATAGCTGGCAGAAAGTTGGCAACTGCATACAATCCACTTCTGACAATACTATGCGAAGTCACTGACGGGTGATGGCCTCCAGTCCCCAATATCCTCCTTCTGAATGCTTCCATGTTGAATGAGCCTAAGTTCGTGTCAGCTAGCCTGCCGAGTTTTGATGAAAATTTGGATTCTGGCAATAATGACTTGCCCAATTTCTTGATCACAGCTGTCTGGACTCGGTGTGGTTGTTTCTGCCTGCAGCTCTTCTGCTTGATTCGGCCATTCTGCAAAAAGGCAAGAGAGTCATTAGAAAACAAGATTTTATAAAACAATATATCGCTTTTGAGGGTGCCAGCAGATTTTTAAATAAAAAGGCTGCAACACTTTGCCACTTTCTGCTGCAAACCTCAACTACGCCTTTTACTTCAACGTTTTTAGAAGTTTCTTCTCTGGTTGCAGCAACACAAGGCCAAATACTTGGAAATGTTTGCTCGCAGCAATTTTACTTTCAGCAAATCTAAACTTCCTCTTTGAAGTTCGTACTTTTCCTTCTAACTTAGCAACTTTCAGCAACCATCAAACTTTCTTCTCAAGTCGTACTTCAGCATTCAGCGACTTCAACTTTTGCAAATTCGTACCTTCTCAGCAAATGCAGCAACTGGCAACTTGGGAATTCGTGCCTCTCAGCAACTGCAGCCTCAGCAAGTTAAGTCGCACTTCCTTCAGCAACTTCAACTTTTACAAATTTGCACTTCTCCTTCAGCTCTCTCACAATTTCGAACTTCTCAGCAATTGCAATCTCTTCAAAAATTCGTACTTTCACTTAGCCAATTATTTTTGCATTCAGCAACTGGTGAGAGGAATGAAGAGGATCTTAAAATCTTATAGCCTGGTTGAATTCCTGCAGAGGCTATACTTAGCAAATTTTCGAATTCATTTTCCCTCTCTTTTCTCCGTTGTAACACTTGTCATCTGAGGCATCTTCTAGAATTACGAATTCATCACCTCTGCATAGGCCTGCCAAGTTGCATTTGATTTCTTAAAATATTAAATCGCTCACCTCTTGGACAATTTCAAAACGTTTGGCTAAGTTATTTGATCTCACCTTCGCCTTGGCAAAATTATCCAGTTCAAGCTTCTAGCAAAATACTTCTTATTCATTTTATTCGTTTGCCTTAGAGAAATTCCTCAATTTTGCCTTAGGAATTTTATATAAAATAGGCACTGGGCAAAATATCCATCGAAACGATGTAGACATGGCGTGGAGTAAGCTTGACTCACTTCTGAATTGCAAACATTTAATACCCAAGAGAACAATTTTCCCAAAATCCATTGTTTTCATGTGTATCCGGACGAAGGGGTTCTTCTAATTTTTATTATTAAAAAATAATAAAAATGGCTGATGTTTTTAATCTTATCCTCCGGATGTCTTACACTCCTGTAATTTCCCATCTTCTTTGCCTTGGCAAATTTTCTTGATTTTTCCCTGAAGAATTTTCCTTCTGAACATTTTCATAACTCTGGAAATTAGCACCATCTTCATTCGTACTCTTCATTTTCCCCTCTAGAAAATACCTTAGGAATTATTTTAAAAATATAAATTTCAACTCTGAAGGGCGCATATAGCATGTCATTTTTCATTTCCTCCTTTAGGCAATTCCATGCCTAAGCCTTTTCATACTTAGCAATTTTCACGGCTAGACTTCCTTAGCGATTTTCATTTTTAAGTCCCCACTCACTAGGCGCACTTCATGATGTGAAGAGGAAAAAAATAAACAATCCTTGGTCTTTTTAAAAAAAAATCACACCCCCTTAGCATTATTTCCCCTTTGGCGTATGGTGACTCCTCACCTTCCTCAAGCGCATATGCCATAGTGGACTTCCACCTTCAAGCACATTTCATCCTCTACGTTTTTAGCCTTCACCTTCAAGCGCATCTCATATTCTTACCCTTTTACCTTTCACCCTCTATACTTTACCTTGGGCGCATGTGCCATGGAGAAGAGGAATTCCCACGCCTTGACTTGACCTTTCATCTCCCTCTAGCGCACTTCACACACTAGACTTTCACTTGAGCGCATTTCCACTTCATCACCCCACGTTTTGCCTTGACTCTTCACCTCCTTCTGGCGCATTTGCTAGGCTACTTCCATGTTGGGCGCATTTGCCATTTGCAAAGGAAAAATGCCATCTTGTGACCCTTCAGCTTCCTTGGGCGCATTTAGCCTATGATGCTTCCACTCTTGGGCGCATTTGCTAGTGTTAGAAGGAATTCCGCCCTTATCAAGTGGCTCTTCATCTCCCTTGGGCGCATTTGCTATAGAGAGGGGAAAACTTCCTTGCCTTAGGCACATTTGGGGGTGTGAGGGGGAAAATTCCACGCCTATGGTGACTTTTCACCTCCTTTAGGCGCATTTGGGGGTATGAGGAGGAAGATCTCTTGCCTTAGCAGAATTTCTATGCCTCTTGAAGGCGCATTTCACCTTTGCTCAAGGAAATCTCATACTTAGAACTTTTGAATCTTTCATTTCTCCTGGGCATGTATGAAGGTGTTTAATGCCAGTTATCATTTATGAATTTCCAACGCCCTAACCCTGTTCTGGCTTTCTATTTTTAGTAAAATTAGGAGAAATTAGGGTTTCATTGATTTTCGCCCTGTTCTGAACTGGAACTGGTGTGGTTGTGCCTCCACCTGGTGTTGCCATCCTGTTCACATCTTATCCGGCACAATACATCCTATTTTTAGCCATTTGCTATTTTTAGCAAACCCTAGAATTGATCAATTTCCATATCTCTGTTTGCTTTGAAATTCGCTCCAGTTGCTTTTGATGCTGTGAGAGACTTGTTCATACTTGCTTCTGGTGATGACGCGCTATTTTTTAGCCACTTGCTATTTATAGTAAGCTTCAAAGTTGCCTGCTTCAGTAGCTCCGCTTGACCTGAAACTTGCAACGCCTGATCCTAATAACTTGGGTGCTTTGTTCATACCAACTTCCGGCGCAGACTTGCTATTTATAGCTGTGTCCTGACTTACTAAAAATAGTAAGTTCTTCGATTTTGCTCAAAATTTGCCAGTAGGTAGCCCGAAGGATGCTGATCATGGTGGCGTGCTTCGTTTCGACATCTCCACATTTTGCTTCATCTATTTTTAGACATGGCAGGGAAACCCTAATCTGACTTGCATGTGCTCTCGACTGCCCTTGGTTTATACTGTTTGTCATTCTGCTCGCTGGAATGAAGTGCTAGGTGGCTGCTGGACTGAAGCTGCTATTTATAGTAAGTGTCCAGAAAGTGGTCCATCGGATGTCGGATGAGTTTGCATGTCACAATGCCCGTGGGATCTCGAAAAACCCAGAAAAACCCAGAAAATTGGTCAAAGTTTTGGCACTGGCTAAAAATAGTAAGTCTTTGAAAACTGATCCGATCCACTTGCATGTCATATCACTGCGAAGCTCTCGCAAAACCCACATGGAATATCCGGACATGCATTGAAAATTCTTGCATGCAAACCCTAAAAATAGCCTCGGAAGGCTGAACTCTGAAAGTCACCATCTTGATTTGCATGTTACACCGTTGCAAAGGTCTTGGAAAACCCAGATCAATTCTCCTGTCATTCACCGGAGAATTGCTTGTCTAAACCCTGAAAATAGTCTCCAAAGGCTGAACTGCTAAAAATAGCCAGTTGTCTGAATTTGTTCAAATTCCATATGTAGGCACTCTCAAGTTGCCTGATTGTGCTGAAGTCATTAGAATCCCGAAATCCTGAGGGACAAGCTTCAAATTAGGTACTTACTAAAAATAGTAAGTTGTCGGATTTCAGTGAGATTTCAGGGGGATTCTGCCTTGAGCTTTCTGAATGTGTTGCTGCACTTAGATTTCACCTGCGTAACTCAATCCTGACCTCGGATGGGCCTAAACAATAGCAACCCTAAATTTGTCAATTACTTGAACTGAGGTCGAACGGGACACCTCCGGAAGCACAAAAGACTAGAGACAGAGAGAACCAAAGCCAAAAGACCGGAATGGAGCAAAAATTAGGGGGTCCCCATCTTAGATGGGGTGATGTGTGAAAAGGTCACAACACGTAGTCACTCAAGTTCACATGGTTTCATGTCTTGTATAGCTGATTGTCTTCCAAGGCCAGTTTAGAGGGTTGATACCATTGGGTTTCTGCGTATGCAGCAAGTTCATTGGCATTCCTCACAACCAATGTGTTCGCAGTCAAACTTTGCAGTTTCATCATGCAACACTCTTCCATAAAGAAAAGCATGAAAAACGTGAGAAATGTCAAGCTACAGAAGAAACAGTGGCCATCACATCAGTTACAGAGCCGCCAGATTTACCAACCAGTGAAGGGCTAGTTTAAGTATGCAGAGATTTTCAGGTTTGCTTGAGTTACTGACAAGTAATGAATTGACAGTTGAGACATGTGACGACCTCTAGATGGTGATGCAGTCACTAACCTCCTGGAGGGGTTACTTGCTCGAGATCAGGGTCAGTGAACTTCAGTTCAGGGCATCTCACCTTTTCTAAGATAGACATTAGACATAGGAGTTAAATTCGATGCCTCTTTCCGAGTTAACTCGTTGTTACACATTACATGCCATGTCTTTCTTGGAAACATCTTTGTACAGTTGGAGTTATTAGTTAGTTTTCATTTCAATAAGGATGTGCATGTTGCACATGTCCATTTTGTTGAGTCTTGTTTCAGTTAACTGATGGTATCTTTCCAGTTAACGGTGTAGTTTCATTCAATTAGGTTTAGAGAATAAGATCTTGCATACGCTGCAGGACTGTAGTTGACTCAAGGTGATTTTAGGGTTGCCTACACATTTGATGTCTATAAATAAGAGCTTTCAGCTCATTCGTAATTAGCTTTTCCTAGTGATAGAGAATTGCTGCGTTGTCGGCAACATGCCTATTCTCAAGATTGGTTCACCCTTGTAAATTAGAACTTTTGCTTGATAGCATACATGCTGCGCCTACCTTTCCTGTAGTATTGCTATTATTGTATCTGTTCAAGAGTGATTGCTGTTATAATAAATAGTTGCACCTACCTTGCCTTCATGTTATTATCATGGTGTTTATTCAATCTTAGTTAAATGGGGTTGCTGGTTTGATCGTTATTGCATTCGTGTTTCGTCTATACAATATATTGTCCCAGTTGCTTACCTTTTGTTTTGTTTATCATGAGCCTATTCAAAAGAGCAAATAGTTGTGCCCACCTTGCCTTCACATTGTGAATTTGTAGTCAAAGCTTATCGTTTGATGTGTGTGATAGTAAACTCATTCAGCCAAGCAGATAGTTGCGCCTACCTTGCCTTCATGTTCTGAAGTTGTACCCGGTTTACCATATATTCGTTTGTTTTAATAAGCTTCTTCCCGGATAAGCAAATAGTTGCGCCTACCTTGCCTCATGTTGTGAGTCCGCACCTGAGGTTTATCGTGTAATACATTCCTGCTCCATTTCCTCATGCTTTGTTTCTTGAGGAAACTGAATAGATTTAAAGAAGTTAGCTTAGTTGTAGTTAGAAGATCTGCGAAACCAGAAAATCCTTAGCTGCAACGTTCTAGGTTTTCTTAACCTTGTGCCTCTACCAGCTGTGAACAAAAAGATAGGATTTAGTTTACTTTTCTATTCCATGCATTCCAGCACAACAAGGGAGCTTCCCCTCCTAATTGGAAGAGCACTCATTACGTAGTGTGCATAGCTGTCCGTACAAACTTACACTCCAGAGGTGTTAGTTCTTACACCAACAACGCCTAAATTAGTCTTGTCAAAAGCTTTACTCAAATCACATTTGATTTGTTCAATCAAATTTGCGTCATTATTTGTAATGATGATATCATCCACATAAATGACCATTAGAATTATCTCATTTCCTATCCTTTTGACGTACAAATTTGGCTTTCAAGGACTTCTCTGGAATCCCTTTTCAACCAAATACCTGTCTATTTTAATGTACCTTGCCCCAGGTGCCTGCTTGAAGCCATATAGAGCTTTCTTTAGTTTGCATACCTAATGCTCCTTTCCTACGACTTGAAAACCTTGAGATCGAGACATGTACACTTCTTCGTCCAAATCGCCATTGAGGAAGGCACTCTTTACATCCATTTGATGGACTTTCCAACCAAATTGTGCTTCCATGGCTAGAACTAAATGGATGGTGCTTATCTTTGTTGTAGGAGAAAATGCCTCCTCATAGTCAATGCTCTCTCTGTGAGAACCCTTTAGCAACCAACCGAGCATTGTATTTGTCAAATGTACCATCAACTTTGTACTTGACTTTGTACTCTCATTTGCAGCCAATGGGTTTCTTCCCTGCGAAAGATCCCAAGTCTTATTTTTCATAAGACTTTTATGTTTGGTTTCCATGGCCTTTTCCCATTCAAGTTTCCCTTTTTCCTATGCAAATTTTTGGGGCTCATAAACTCCATGAAGATTGACCATAAGAGCAAAGTTAACTGTGTTCTTGCTCTTATCTCTCAATGATCTACCCTTGATCATTTCATCATCCAAACATCTCAACTAGTGCTTTCCCACCACTTTGGTATTTTCCTGGAAGTCTCTTCTACCAAACTTGTGTTGTCATGATGACTTGAAATTCCTTTTTTTGTGTCATCAAGATGTTGATCCGGCTTATCCTCAAGAAAATCTTTTGGTACTTCTGGTAGTTTTGATATTGTTACCTGCTTGGGAGACTCCAAATGCTTAGAATCCTCGCCCTCTTTAGGTGGAGTGAGCGGAAGCTGAACACTTGAATCCTTAGCCTTAAGAGGTTGATCTTTAGTAATCTTGATCTTTGAAGAGAGCTGAAAGGACCCAACTTCTTCATCAATCACAACATCCCTACTGAAAGTTAAGCTGTCAATGTCAACATCAATCAGCTTGTAGGCTTTATAATTTTCACTATACCTTGTAAGCATTAACTTTTGATTCTTCAAGTCCAATTTGGCTCTCTTTGCATCTAGAATCTAGACATATGTAGGAGAACCGACGACCTTAAGATGAGTCACTTTTAGTTTCCTCCTAGATCGTGCTTCCTTTGGGGTCTATTGCTTCATTGCCTATGTTGAAGCCTTGTTGAGAAGATAAACTATAGTGTAAACTGCCTCAGCCCAAAACTTCTTGGGAACACTCCTATTCTCCAACATACATCAGGCCATCTCCATAATAGAATGATTCCTTCTCTCAACTACTCCATTCTGTTGTGGATTATAGGGTGTTGTGTATTAATGTTTTATACCGTGTTTAGCACAAAAGTCATTGAATTTGTTTGAACAAAATTCTCCTCCATTATCAGACCTATGAGTGATTATTGACAAACTAGACTCTTTTTCTACTAATGCTTTGAACTTTTGAAATTCCTTAAACACATGATTTTAACTTCAAGAAAAACACCTATATTTTCCTATTGAAATCATCAACAAACAAAATAAAGTACCTAGCACCAGTGAACGATGCCGTTTTCATTGGTCCACAAATGTTTGCATGAACTAGCTATAGGATTCTCAAGGCTCTCCAAGTGTGTCCATCTAAAGCAGGAGTTATTTGTTGCTTCCCTTCTTGGCAAGCTCTTCAAACACCCTGTATTTGTTGTTGGATGTTAGGTAATCATTCTACCAAATTTTCTCATGCTAATTAAGATAGGTAGGTTAAGTTGAGGTGCCCATATCGTTGATGCCATACTGCATTGATATCAATTGTACTCTTGTTTGCCAATGCACGCTCCTAAACCTGTCAAGTATCAACAAGTTGATACAAACCATGATCTTTGATACCAACAACAATGGTTTTCTTGGATTTCCTTGTCAACTATATAGCATTTGTGTTTGCTAATTATGACATCCAAATTGGGACAATGGTGCATAATTTGATTCATTGAGAGAAAATTGAGCTCCATTCTCGAGACATAGTACACATTGAGAAAAAAAAAAAAATTCCCCTCCAAAAGATATCTGCACAGTTCCTCTGCCAACAACTGTGTACTCCTCACCAACATCGAAGATCACAAAATCTAAGAAAACCATGTACTCTATGTACCAATCTTTCTTGTGGGTGAGTTGTCGAGATGCTCCAAAATCTATGTACCATGCATAAGACTTTGACTGATTTGTTGGTCGTTTGGCCATGAAAGCATAGAAGGCTGTCTCCTCTTGAGAATGCTCTTTGATATGAGCCTTTGATGTGTCATGCCCCCAAAAATTTAAAATACAAAAAAATTAATAAATAAAATAAATGACAATATAAACATCAAATAATATAAAAATAAATATTGACAATTTAATATTATTATTATAATATAATAATATGTATAAATTAATATAAAAATAAATATATTAAAGAAAGGAAATACAATATATTAATATGAACATAAATGATGTATGTACATGAGCAACCAGCGATTAATATAGAGAACATCAGTAAAAATAATGAGGGCAACAATTAATAATAATGACTACAAAATAGTAAGTGTGTCCAAATGCATTTTGACCACAATTTGAGTAGGCATCACAACTTACTAAAAATAATAAGTCTTGAAAAGTTACTTGCTTTAGTTGCATGCCACACCATTGCGAAGCTCTCTGAAAACCCAGAAGGAATCCAGAATCCAAATTGCAAAACGCCAACTTGCAAGCCTTTGAAACTGCAAAAACATCCTCCTAGAAAATAGGAAACCCTAATTTCAGATGCATGTCATACCATCTTGAAGCTCTTTAAAAACCTAGAAGGAATCCAAAAACCAATCTGTAAAATTCCAACATGCAAACTCTTGAAATCACAAAAGAAACCTCCAAGCAGTTGGAAACCCTAATTCTGCCTTTGACTAGCCTACGGGTATTCGAGAATAGGCTAACAATCACTAGAAAGTGTAGTGCTAAAAATGGGGACATTTCAGTCTACCCTTCCCAAAATTGCTTGTCCTCAAGCAATACCACCACAACTCCAGAAGAATTTAAACTGATTCATACCAAACCAAGTATGATTCCAAGGTCCCAAGTCCATCTCAAAAAAGACCCACCATGCCGATGCTGCACCATTTTGATCACATCAATGAAACCATCATGCCAAAATTGCAGTAACCCCCCCCTTGTAACTCCAAAATGTTACCATGCAAGATACTCAAAATGAACAGACTGGAAGGACTGAAGTCAACACCTTGTAGCATCTCACGCACAAAAGACTCTGAGTAATCAATATCAACAATGCCATTGTCTATCACAAGCTTGGGCAATGGGAAAGATAGTCTACTCAACTCAATACTGTAATCCTCAACATATCTCCTCAGGGTGACAAGCAAAGCCACGAGAACATATGTGACTTCATCCAATCTTCTTGCAAAAGGGAAAGCAATCTTTTGGAAGAGCTCAACGAACTCATCCCCATCACTCCACATGGGGCTACTATGCCTCAACTGAATTATCATGGTACAACCGTGAGGATTGTACAAATTTCTCACAATTCCAACCCCGAGAGTCTCAAAATGTAGAATCAAAGCATGTGAAAGTTCGTTGTCTTGAACCAATATTGTGAAGGAGCTATCAAATTTTGCTTCACAAACCTCCATAAGTTGAACTATGAGAATAGGATATGTGTGAAGAAACAAGTAATCACTACTGTTCAAGGCTGAGATCAGCAGAGTACAATCAGATTTTAGTGCTCTACACAAGGAAAAGAAACAACACCAATGGAATTCCCAAGTGTGAGCATGTGAGATGAGCATTGTGTTGCAAGATTCCACCTCAAAAGTGGCTGGAAAACATACAAGAGCATTCTCCAACTGAAAACTAACACCTCTTTGACAAAAAGTGATGAACCAACTCTCCTGAATGAGAGTAACTCCCCATGTACGGTGGCTGGTCTGCCTCCAATCAGCAAGCTCAAGTCTCAAAATCTGCCCTTGTCTTAGCCAAGGATCACTCTCAAGAGCAACCAACCGTTCATCTTTCCAGCCCATACTCAAAATTTCTCTCCAATCCATTTGTTGATGAACAAATGGGGCCATCAAGTGGCTGGTAAAGAAAGGAACAACACCAAGAAATCTGATAATTTGATTCTTATCCCTCCAAGAATTTATCTTTCCACAAGTATTTAGCTCCATCAACCCATGTTGAGGATCCCAAGCATGGATACCCAACTGAAAATAATCTTCAACACACCAGAAACAGAATTCAACACATCTCCAAATGCTGGTCAACACCAAGTGCATACTCATAAAATTGGCGTTCCCTCTAGTGAACCTCTGAAACCAATACATGAAAGCTTCAACAACATTGGGGTATGAAACATAAGATGACTTCAAATACAACTCCCAAAATTGATTAGTATAAGCTAAAGCATCTCTCATCCCAAGGGATGGATTGTGAAGTATGCGATCAACATGATTTGGTCCTTCTTTCTCCCATTCTTCATGAGTAACAAGTCTGAAATCTTCATTCCTTGCTGCTGTAATGAAACTTTGAGCAGCTACCCAACTGTGTTTGAACAACATCTTGATGTCAAGGACGTTGAGAACATCCAGATTCAACACTTCCCAAGTGGAGTCTTCATCCTCAAACCCACTTGTGCCTTCATTGTCAAACAACTTTCTTGGGAGATTATCACTTGCAAGGATCGACTCACCCTCATGATTTGCTTGAAAGCCACATTCTGTATTGTGTTTGGAAACTTCATCAAGGTCCCATTCCTTGCTATTGTCCCTTGTTGTTTCTTCTTCCATTCCAAAGAGTGGACTGTCATAGATTGTCTTGGCACTTACTTCAAAAAGAGGGTTATCCATATTTTGAAAAGCTTTTCCCTTCTCATGTTCAAGCCCAACTTGTTGTTCCAAATCTGCACTAGCAACTTCTGATTTTCTTGTGAAACTTTGAAGATCAAACTCCTCTCGAAGACTATCAAACTCTTCAATTACTTGTTTGATTTCATCTGCTCTTTGTTCATTCTCTTGCGCTTTGAAAAGTTTGAAATCAACAAATTGATCTTCTACCTTTGTTAGAATCAACCGAGTTTTTTCTAACATGCCCTTTGTTGATTCAAGCTCAAGAGTGAGCTCATCAACCTTTCTCTCCTTTTCTTGGAAAGCACTATGGGTCTTCTTTGTAAACTTAATGGCATAATCACGATCTCCAATCAAGTGTATATATTTTGATTTCAATGTTTCCAAAGAGTCTTTGATAAGTTGTAGATTAGGGAGAGCAACTTCATCCTTAGCTCTCCTTTGTCTCTCTTCAATCCGAGCCTTCCAGTAGAGTTCTTCAATCAAACTGTGTGTGCGATCAAATTGGGATAGAGCTTGCACTTCCTTCTCAAAAGATACCTTGCATTGATCTACCCACTCATGAACATGCAAAGATGGTGAACTGCTGATAGGCTGCAACTGAAAATCAGAACCTTGTTTCTTGTTTTTGCTGCCCGCATAGCTGCTCCAAGACTCCTTTTCTTCACCACCCACTAACTGAAAATGCTCAATATCATAAAGAGGATCAGGTTCTAATTTTTCGAGCCTTTGCTTACAACCAGCTTCAAGAATAGGTAAATCAGATTTGTAATTAAGAACCTCTTTAAAATTTCCATCTTTAAGAGCCATATGGTCATCTAGCTCTTCTTCCTCATCACTATCTCCTTGATCAAAGGATATGGAAGCCTCCAACTTGATCAATGAATCATTATTGATCGCTGTTTTGAAAGTTTCTGTAGCAATTATACTCTTCTTTAGTGGCTGCAATCGCTTGAAAGGGTTCATTATGGAGCTTTGCCAAACAAACTTCTTCAAAGACACCACCTCCTCCAATGGCCCCCTCATAGCTTGCAAAGCAATCTGAATTTTGAGCTTCATCAGGATCAAAAGGAAACTCATCCCACACAGTTTCTTTGTATCACTAGATGCCTTTTCTCCTGGATCCCAAATGGTAAGAGGCTGATTGTTTTGATCAAAAGAAAAGTGCTCTTCGTGCTTCTCTTGGAGTTTTGGCTCTTTGAATAGGTCACCACCCAACTCACTTAAACTGATATCTTCATAAACACCTCTCTCCAATGGCTTGGTTTGAAGATCAAACCCAAAACCATCAATGTCACCAACATTATAATGAAGTAAAGGATTTTCAATGCTAGCTGTTTTGAAAACTCTTCTTATCTTCAACGAACCTATCATGAGTAGGTATGTTACTGATTTCATCATTACCAGCCTCATGCACACCCAAGAAGTCTCTTTGGTTACTTGTCATTAACTCCTCATGTGAAAACTCTTGAAAAGTTGGATCAGCAACAAGAGGAGAATCATTCATCACCAAATCTTCAACATGATTATGCATGAACTCATCTGAATCATGATAAACATCATCACCATGAAAGTAGTCATAAGCTGATTCAAAGACACCACTAGTATTTTCTTCAACTTGCTCCTCTTTAGCGAACTCATTAGTCTCAAACCCATCACTGGATGAATCCAAGTTAGGATTCAAGATTGCTGTTTTATTCTTTTCACCCAACCAAACTTCATTATCTCCAGTCACATGCAAGTCTAAGGGATTGTTTTTGGGATCTTCCACACATCCTTCATCTGTCAAGGCAACCTCCCCATCCAAACATTTAGATTTTGCAAAAACCCTTGAGTATACCCCTTTAATGTCAGGATCTCTCATAAGCGTGGTCAATTCCTGTATCAACTCAAATAAGGACTTCTCTGAAGTCATCTTACCCTTCTGCCTCAATATCCGTCAAAGATGAAAGGTAATGGACATGTAGGTGCTGATCACCAACATGCAACTAGATATGAAGTCTCTGAAACTCTATCATGCAACTGAGAATTTGTAACAAGTGTTAATTTAACCAACAGGATGGCAAGATCACTAGCTCTGATACCACTGAAATATCCTCTTTACAATTTTTTTCAATTTTAGCCACAACACTTCACTCATTAGTGTTATTAAGCCAAAACCAACTGAGAAATGTAACCCTACACCAAGAATGTACACCAAGATCCCAATGACGGGCGAGGTGTGAGCATATGGTGTCGGGGATCGTTAGCTTGTAAAACAAAAACTGCTAGAAACTACAATGCGAGACGACTTAGCCAATCAGAATGAGATGAGATGCAAACTCGACCACTTATTTAGCGAGAGTGTATTATAAGAATGAACATGAAAGATGGCTCAACCGATCAGCAATATGAGAGATGCAACTCGACCACTTATTTAGCGGGAGTGTAATACACAGTATGGAAAGTAAATAGATGGCAAGGCTTGTCTCTTCCACTAAAAGTGGGAATACAAAATGTAAAATGCAGAAAGTAAAGAGCTGATCGGTACTACTGATTTAGCGTTACAATAAGATGAACAATTTGCAAATACAATGAGATATAGATAAACAATGATCTCCAGAATGTTAGGAAATGAACTCCAAACAAGTACAAGCTATCCAACAATGAAATATAGCTAAAAGGACTGAAATATCAGGTCTGATATAAAATTGCAGCAATCAGAAAATTCATACCAACAAGCTCTAGAATCACCAAAATGCTCATAACTTCGTCAAAACACCTCCAAATGATGTGAAATTGAATGCAAATGAGAGCTAGGAGCTGGACGACCAAGACCAAACCAAGAAACTCCTCCAAACAGTAGTGATTAATTTATGCACGCTTCCCAATGCAACCTCAAAGAAGGTACAACCTCCATAAATGGTTGACCAGTAAGATAAAATCCAAGACACCTCCAAAAAATCTGAAAACTTGCAAGGAGGGACGCCCAAGGTAGAATAAAGCATAGGACCAATACCTAGAACCACCAAAAAATTGTGCAAGGAACTATGAGTGAAAGTTCGCTACAGCCGAGCTCGAACCAGCAACACCAAAATGTGAAATATCAATCAAATAACCAACTTGAAGTTCAATCTGCAGCCTCTAGATGAAGAAGCAGTCTCAACCAACTAGGTATTGTCTCACAAGTATAAAATTGAGAAGCTAGGAGGTATGCATTCCTCGAAGCAATGTGTTTGAAATCATTTCAGCAACATTTCTTTTAGATAAACAATGGATAGCTAAACAAAGAGCCCAACACTCATATTTATAACCTTTTATCGCCAAATTCAAATCTGCCTTTCCCTCCAATTAGGGCGCCTATCTCAAATTCACATTCATCTTCTATAATTTGTAATTTGCATTTAAATTTCATTTAATCTCCAGCATCCCCTAGATTTGGCGTCCAAACATAAGGGTGAGATGACTTTATTTAAATTGCAGATAAAACATAAGCTTTGGCATCCCATATTATCAAGTGCAAAATATATTATTAAATGTTATTATCTCCTCTAGGCTAGGTGTCCAAGGCTAAAGTGAAAATACATTTTAATTTTGCAAATATATCTGGGCTAGGCATCCACTTAACCTCAACCAATATTTTCATTTTAAACATTATTTTCACCAAATATTAAACTTGCCAAATCGAGCACCACAAAGGTTAGAAACCAAACTGAGTATATTGCCCTGCCAGATATAGCCACTATATCAAACTGCTGAAACACTGCTAGAAATAGCATTGCTAAAAATAGCATCGTTTGAAAAACCTTCAACGTCTTTTGATAAGAAATTAGCAAGCTGAGAAAGAGTAAGTCTACAGTAGTGACTTTGTCGTACTTCAAATTCATCTTCGTAGTTGACCCAAAAGTCCTCAAGTGCTGGCTTGGGTGAGTGACTTCGCTCCAACTGAGTTGCATAGTGACCCAAAGGATCATAGGAGTGCTTCTCGTTGAGATACTTGAGTTTTGACAACTCGTTGCTCATCAACTTGCAATCCGTTGTTGATTTGCACTTGTATATGCCCAGTCCATATGGAAAGGTGAACGCTTGCTTGTGCCAATTGCAAAGAAAAGTATAAACTTCGTGCACTTGTCTCAAGAACTCCATGAACAATACCTTGTCTGACGGGTATCTCGGTAGTATCAGAGGTTCTCTGGTGTAGCCATACACTCGAACATATATGAAAGTGGGAAATTGGATAAACCAATCTGCCCAACTCTCCATCGCTGATTTTGCCTCCGCCAAAATTCTGATATGCATCTTATTATCAAGGTCTTTGACTGTCTTCATCAGGAAGTGATCATTCACTTGTTTGAAATCTTGTTCAACCTTTGAGAACTCCAATTGTGGGAATTATTCGTACACATGCTGAACGCCAAGAGTTCCATTGGTCTTCAAAGTTCTAAAATTGTCTTGGATTTCAATTAAGTAGACAAAGTAAAAAACCATGTGAAACTCGTGGATTTTAAGGAATCCTGTGATTTGTTGGTGAAGAAATTCACTAATCAACATAGCCCAGTCAAAGTGTTCCTTATTATTGATAATCTGGTTGATGACATAGAACATCCACGATTGGCAAATATGAGCCTTCTCTTGACTTATAACCCGGTTGAGCAAGGTAATCAAGATAGCAATTTCATCCTTGAACTCCCCACGCCCAAGCTTCTTTGGCATGTTGGTTTTCTGTTTTAACCACCTTTGAGCAACCTTTCTCTAAGACCTTTCCTTGTCTTCCTGCCATATCTTGTCACATTCCTCTATGCTTACGAGGAAATTATTTGTACGAGATGGGATGGCAAACCACTTCTCAACGTATCTTGGCTTAAGGCTGCAAATAACTCTCCCATCTGCTGATTGGATTTGTCTTGTAGATGAATCGTAATGTTTAATACAAGCAATGACAAACTCAAGATCAACAACTGTGATAGGAATAGAGGCTGTAGCTAGCAATGCAAAGCGGTCAAGATTCTTGACTGTCGTACTATTAATGCCCTCCAATGTGCTCAATTTAATCACTTGATAGACGTGACCCAAGTCTGTGTCAGAGGTTTTCAAAAAGTCATGAACTAAGACCGATTTGGCCTTGTATTCTATTGGGTTGAACTGCATTTTGAAAATTTAGACTTTTGACTATAAAGTCGGATATGTATGGGCAAACTTTAGAAAAGGCTAAAAATGGCTCTTGACGAGGCTAAAAATACCCAGTTGAGGTGAATTTTTAGAATTTTTTTGAAACATGGGTTTTGTAGAGAATGAAATTCTAAGCCAACCTAGTTTGTCAGAAACTCAAAAAAATGAGTTTTACTAAGGCATGCAAAGACTTTTCAGATTAGAAGTTGAGTGGCCATAGGGGGTTCCCAGGAATTTTTTTTTGGAGAAAAACTGGCACATGAAAGACCCAGATTCTTCGTTTTTCAAAAATTTGACTTCTTGGCCGCCATGCAAAAGAATCTTCGAAAAAAAGTGTAGTATTTCAAAATGCGAAGTAACAGGGCAATTTTTCAAGAAAAATTCTAGAACATGGGTTTTGCTGCTAATGCCGTGCTGAGTGAACCCAAATGACTAGATTCTAAAAAAGATGTTGTTTACTTTGACATGCGACAGAAAACCTAAGATAAGGATAGAAGAATTTACAGAGAGAAAATAGAAGTTATTCTGCCTCTGAAAATGATGCTTATGCCTTGAAAAAGATTTGCAAAGTCTAGAAAGTATGCATTCGAAAGATGAAGTCTGGAAAATAATTCCTCTGAAAAATCTGGACCTTGCACTACGAAGAACACTGAAAATGTCACCAAAATTGCCTTTAGATCTTGCTTACACGAGAAAATATGTGTTTGCTTCCTCCTGTGATGAGAATAATGGACGCCTAAATGCCTTAATAAATAAAATTTATGAAGGGGTACACTTGTATGCAAATCCCTAAAATCGATGCCAAAATGCTATTGGATCCCAATTTCAGTTAATTGCATGAAAAATTAGCCCTAAAATGGGTGCCACCTTGAAGCACTTAAGTTATCTCCCATATGCATGCAAAATTGAGTCTAGTTGAAGTTGACTTAGAAGTTAAACTGAAGATTTAATATTATTTTAAGTTGAGTTCTTAGACTTCTCCATTATAGGGCGTCCAAGTTCACTTCAATTCAAAAAGTCAAAGTTTGACTTTAGGCGCCAACTCCAGACTTAGATTTTTTTTGAGAATTTCATCATTTTGAAGGTGATTCTGACCTCACTTCATTTGGCAACTCCCGATACTCGACAAAACTTTAGATATAGTTGGTAGGCTCATTGCAGAGTTGGCTCAATTCTGAACATGATCTCTTGGAGAGCACTTTTCCTAAAAACATCATTTGGCAGGTGAAAAACTTGGGCCAGGGGCGCTTTTGCTTCCAGAGATAGCCATTTTTTCAAAGTGCTGAATCTCCACTCAATCTCTGACTATAGGCTACTGACCAGTCTTCTGACCTGGCTGAGATAAGCAACGAAAAGCTTGAAGCATCACGAACAGGATGAGCATTTGAGATCAACCAAACAACTGCATTTGAGGATCCAAAACCTTGGGTGCCCCTGGCCTCTAGGGGCGCTTTTTCTCTAAACTGACATTTCTGACCATGGTAGAAACCTCATGTTTGACTCTTGATTCCGACAGTTCAGCAACTCAAATTAACCCGATGATGGATTCGTTGAGAAGCTAGACCAAGTCTGTGACAAACATCTTAGGTGTCATTTGATCAAAGAGTTTCATTTGGTGCTTCAAAAAGTTGTGCACCCTTGGCCTCTAAGTGTGCTTTTCTGCCCAGTGTTAGTCATTTTCTCATCTCCCTCGTTCTTCGTTCAATCTTCAATTTCAGGAGCTAGACAAATCTTCTGGACTGGCTGGTAGGCTCGTCGCGAAGCTGACAGGATTCCAGAGAAGTCCTCTTGGAAGTGACAAATCTCAATGTAATGTTCCTTTTTTGGCAGTAATCCTGTCAGTGGTTCATCAGCCTATTCCGGAATCCTGTAGGCTCGTTGAGGTGAATCAAAGGGTTCCAGTTTTGGAGGTTTTGTGGTCATTCCTCAATATTTACTATTTATAGTAAATACTATTTTTGGCAGTTAGCAGTTGTCAGCTTTCAGTCCATCACATCATCTAGAGCAGTTACTCAGAACTAAGCCTTGGCCTTTTGAAAATATTATTTAAATGATTTTCTTCATTAAAAGGGCAAATTGTTCTAATTTGTAGTTGACCCCTTGGCCTAAGGTATTAACTTCAAGTTGTGTTAAAAGAGGGACTTAAAGGGTGGCGCCTCATGAAGGAATTCAAAAAGGTTTTTATTAATTCTCCCTTGTCTCAAGTGGGATGCATTTTTGTGAAGAATTATATCTTTTTTTGAAAAATAATGTGTGAAGGCTTTTGGCGTACCTTCTCTGGGATTTGTACAGTTTTCTCTCTTCCTTTAAAAATGAGGCTTGGCTCCAACATTTGGTTATCTCATATTTTGCTAAACTTATGCTGTCGAAATGATTTCTCATTTTGCACTTCGAGGAATGCTGACCTCTTAGTACCTATCTCAATTTCGTGTTTGCAAGATAACACCTAATTGAATTGTTGCTGCTTCTCATCCAGACTAGTAGATAGAGCTTCAAGGTGGAAATTTTGGAGTTTTTACTAGTTTTTGCAGTTGCTGTTTGCACACAATTGAAAGGCGAATTCACTCACAGCTGTTTGTATGATTTTTGTTTTGTTCTGGGTATTTGGTCTATCTATCTCTAAGGTCTCGGTGACCATTCTCACCAATTTCTAGAATTTAATTTGAAGTGTTTTTTTTTTAAAGAGCAAAATCGCCCCTCAAGGAGGGTCGTACCTTTCTGTTTGCATTGGTGTGCGTGTCATAAATAATTGCTGGTGTTTTGAGGCTGTTTCTTCATCTTAGCAGGGGTGCCTAGCTTCTAGTTGATCATTGCCTTTGGTTGCACGCAATTCAGAGGTATTTTGGTTGAGTTATGAATATTTTATGAAATTTTGTAGTTGCTGATTGCCATTTCCAGAATTGCAGATTTCTGAGATAAAAGCAATTGATTTGTTGTTTCCATCTTCTTTCTTCATTTCTTATTATATTCTAACTTGGAAACATTGTATAACGTGGTGCTTTGAAAAATGGTGAAAAACAATGTAATTTGCAGCTTTCTCATTTGTACAAACTGTGAACAATAGTACTGTTTCAGTTTTAGCATTTGTTGCATTATTTAATTAACTTCACATTAAGCACCCCTAGATGGTATACCGCCAGTGTGGATAATCTGATTTGTAATCCCTTTCATGCCCACTTTCAAGTGGTGAATCCCCACTCTTCAGTGGATGCCTGCCGTAGCAGAAGAAGTATTAATTTTGTAATCTGTTCTCCCCACTGTTTGGTGGTAGCGTGGAAAGTACTTTGGCTGGTTATCCGCCTTGTTTCATTTCAATTCAGCAGTAGTACTCCACCATATGTTAGCACCTCACTTGTCAAAGGATCTTGAGTGCACATTCTTGGTGTCGAGTTTAATATCTCTCTTTTAGTGTAATCTCGTACTCATTGATTTAGTAGATCCTAGGGATCCTCTGACCATATGCCCGCCCCTCCTCCTTAAGTGGTTTTAGGGCGCATCCTTGGTTAGAGTTCTTTCATGTACGTTTTGGGTTATGTTAACCTTAATGGGTGATTGATTCTATTGTAAATGTTCACTAAAAAAACAAGAAAAAATTGAGAGAGAATATTTCAGTGGCATTAGAGCAGAAGCTCCTGCCATCCTGTGTTTACTAGTCTATTAGTTGACAGATGAGTGACAGAGCAACCAGATACTTCATTAGAAACCAAGCCAGATCTCAGTTACAGTTTCTACTAGTGCCAGAAGCAGATACTTTGTCAGAAGCTTTGAGAGAAACGGGTAAAACAGTTGAGAGTAGGTCAGAAGGACCTCATCTTTCAATGGAAGAAAAAGATGCCCAAACAAAAAAAAAGTTCGACAACATGTTAGACATGATGGCACGTTTGCTAGCTAGATTGGATCAACAAGCTAGTCAGAACCCTATTCAGCCCCAGCACAATCAAGCTGGTGAAAACAACAGTAATAGTGGTGTTAATGGAACTTATGTTCCTAATGGTCATAATGTTTCAGCGGTTAATGGAAGGGATAGAACTGTTGGACAACATGTCACAAACACAAGGGGATCTTCATCTAGACCTCTTCTTCCTATATTCACCTTGAGAGATGAACAACCACCTAAAGTTGGGGTACCTTTTGTTGATGATGCTAGGCAAGCATAGATGGAGTACATCTCTCTACCCCCTGATATGCGAGATGCATGGACCTTTGATCAATTCATGAATCAAAGAAGTAGAAGGAATGGTGGAAGGAATGAACGTCGTCCTCGAATGAACCATAGAAATGATTTTCAACAAGCATTAGGTAAGATTACTTTGGATCACTTTGATGGAAGTAATAAGTGTGCAGCCAGGGCATGGGTGCAGAAATCGGATAACTATCTTTCACTTAGACCAATGCCGGAGGAAGATGCAATTAAGTTTGCCACATTACACTTGGATGGAGTGGCTCATGAATGGTGGACTCACGGTTTGGTTACTCTTGGCCATAACCTCATCCATACCTATGTAGAGTTTACCAATAAATTAATTGAAAGATTTGAACCAAAGATCCTGAGCTGAGTTTCTGAGAATTGACACAATTGAAACAACACGGATCTTTAGATACTTATGTTGCTGATTTTCAAAGGCTGTCAGTAATGGTGCCTAACATTACCGAAAGAAGACTTGTGGTATTATTTGCGGAAGGTTTAATGGAGCCTTTGAAAGGATGGGTCAAAGAATTTGATCCACCATCAATGGATGAAACAATCAAGAAAGCAAGGAGCATGGAGTTGGCTGCTCCAAGGCCAAAATTTCAGTCTAAACCATTCAAAAAAGATAAGAAGAAGTTCCCTTCTAATCAGCCCAACAAGTATCCGCAAAGGATATCTGATGAACTCCGTGATCAGCTTAGAAAAGGAGTTTGCTATACTTGTCGTGAACCTTGGACAAGAGGTCACCGTTGTTATGGGAAAGGTAAAGTACAACAAATGGAGGGCTATTCTGATTATGGATCAGAATCTGATCCGTATGATCAGCAATATGAAACGGCAAGTGATGAAGGAGAAGAAGCTCCAGAAGAGGAACCAAAAGTTGGAGATGGTAGTGCTTTTGCCCAACTATCTAGTTTCCAAAAAAATGAATCTTTTCAAGTTCGTGGAGTGGTTAGTTCTCAAAGGATTGTTGCTCTAATTGATACAGGAGCAACTCATAATTTCATTGATGAAGGCCTAGTTACCAAAAGAGGATTGAAGACTGAAGATTTTGAAGGATTCAAGGTAATGGTAGCAGATGGCTTTACCATATCTTGCACAAAGAAAATTCCTAATCTTTCTATGCAATTCGGAAATTATGAGGTGAAGGATGACTTCTATGTTGTCGACATTGGTGATACCGATGCTGTTTTGGGAATACAATGGCTGTGATCTCTTGGAGAGATCACTTTGAATCTGCAAACCATGGAATTGAAATTCCAAGCTGATGGGAAGAAGGTGGTTTTGAGAGGCATGTCCAATGGAGGTCCTCGGATTGTGTCCTTGGAAAGAATAGAGAGGCTGATCCGTCATGATCAAGTTGAATGGGCAGTAGAGTGTATGATCTTACCAGCTGATCCAGTTGTTGAGAAAAGACAATATCCGCTTTATATACAAGCTATTCTTTCTAAAAAGAGCAGGGTTTTTGCTGACTTACCTTCAGGAAGACCACCTGAAAGAAGGTGTGAGCATGTGATTGAACTAGAAGAGGGTGCAAAGCCGGTCATCACTACTCCTTACCGTTATCCAAAGAAGCAGAAAGATGAGATATAAAATACTATCAAAGAACTTTTGGAGGTAGGGTTCATTAGACCAAGCAAAAGCCCATTCGCTTCAGCAGTAGTATTGGTCAAAAAGAAAGATGGTACAATGCGTATGTGTGTTGATTATCGTGCATTGAATCAAAAGACCATCAAGAATAGATATCCTATTCCTAGGATAGATGAGCTTATTGATGAGCTCCATGGGGCTATGTTCTTTTCGAAGATTGATCTTCGATCCGATTACCATCAAATCAGAATGAGAGAAGGGGATATTAAGAAAACAACTTTTAAATGTCATTATGGGCACTTTGAGTTCCTTGTCATACCTTTCGGTTTGACTAACGCTCCAACAACTTTTCAATCTTGTATGAACAAGACTTTCAGGTAGCAGTTGAGGAAGTTTGTGCTCATCTTCTTTGACGATATTCTCATTTTCAGTAAGTCTTGGGAGGAGCACCTTCAACACTTGGAGGAAATGCTTAGCATTCTGGAGGTTGAATGCATGTTTGCTAAAGAATCTAAATGTGAGTTTGGGATGACTGAGCTTCTCTATCTCGGCCACATTATCAGTTCTAAGGGGGTCAAAGTTGATCCTGAGAAGATTAGAGCCATTATTGATTGACCACCTCCAAAAAATGTGACTCACTTGAAGGGATTTTTGGGCTTGTGTGGGTTTTATAGAAGATTTGCCAAGGGGTATTCTCATATGGCAGCCCTTCTCACAGATCTCACCAAAAAGGGAGCCTTCCTATGGACAGATAAAGCACAAGGAGTGTTTGATAAGTTCAAACAAATTATGAGTTCATGTCCAGTATTGGCTTTGCCTGATTTTAAAAAGCCTTTTGAATTGGAATGTGACGCTTCAGGTGAAGGAGTTGGAGCTGTTCTCATGCAAGACAAACACCCTATTGTCTTTGAGAGCAAAAAATTGAGATGAGCAGAAAAATTATACTCGATTTATGACAAAGAGATGTTGACCATTATGCATGCTTTGTCCAAATTCCGCCAATACTTGGTGGGAAGTAAGTTTGTGGTTAAGATTGATCATAATAGTCTTAAAGATTTCATGCGCCAAAAAGATTTGAATGAAAGGCAATACAAATGGGTAAGCAAACTTCAGGCTTATGACTTCGATATCGGGTATGTTAAGGGTAAGAACAATGTAGTTGCAAATGCCTTGTCCAGAAGGCCTCATTTGCAGTCACTTTGTGAGCTTTCAGCAAATTGGAAAGAGTTGATTTGCAGGGTTTTTTTGTAAAAGTAATGTATGGGCATCCGTTTCACAACAAACCTAGAAAACCCTAAATTTTAGGAAAAGAAACCTTGAAATTTAGGAAACCCTAATTTTTTCCTAAAATTTAGGAAAACCTAAAATTGAAAAACTGAAATCTGGGTTTTGTAGATAACATCATTCTGAGCAGACCCAGATTGTCAGATTTTGAAAATTTTGAGTTCTTGACCCTCATGCATGACATGCAAATTTCCACTTTTCCAAATTTCCAACTTAAGCAATTTTGAAATGTTGACTATTTTAAACAAAATGCCTTAATGAAGCAAAAAATCTATTATGGGTACAACACCTTCAATATAGAAGGCATTACAGTATGCATATGAACTGAAAGTGTTGTTGAAATTCAAGGATTGTCAAAAAACTAGGAAAACAAATGCTTGATTGACCAAAAATTTGGAGAGTAGTGATGACTCTTATATGAAGAATCATTAATCAAAGAAAAGAAAAATTGTTGTGAGATAAATTGAAAGAACTTCAGAGGAGAGGAAGCCAGCCATGCAAATGCTACCACAATCAACTTTTGAGGCTATTTTAACAAGTACCAAAACAAATTTAAGACATGGAACAATGAAGATATATGCACAACAAATAAAAATGCTAGAGGAGATGATGATAATTGGTTCATCTAGTGAAGTGAATGATTCTTATCAGGAAGAAAGGAAATTTTGGTTATTATTTCCAAGTTTAATTTAGCGGTAGATAGAATGGGTGGATATAATGTATCTGTAGTGGAAGTAGAAGTGAATACACTTGTTTGTTTGCTGTATGGAGGAAGTGGTGAATTCTATGCTGAAGTTGAGACATTTGATTGATGCAGGTTAGGAGAAAATAAAATTTCAAAGAATTTCAAGCCTTTTTTATTCATGAAATGTGCCAACCAATTTTTTTTCTTGAAATTGTCACAACACAAACCAACACTACGCCAATTGATTAGCGTTAGCTTCCAAACAATAATCAAATGAAATGCACTCTACACCAAGAATGTGCACACAAGACCCGATGTGGGTGAGGTGCTAATATATGACGGAGGAAATTGAATTATAACTGAAAGTTAAATACAATTGAATGCAAAGAGGCGGTGAACTAGCCATGAGAGATTTCCACGCTACCACTTAATTAGTGGGGGGAAAAAATTACAATTAAAATATAATTCATCCACTGCGGCAGACATCCACTCAATAGTGAGAATTCGCCACTTTTCAGTGGGTGATAAATGAGAAATTAGTTTGTTCTTTCTCTGCACAGGCAGTAAACTATCCAGGGGTTACAAACATGTGAAAATTAACACTAAAATATGCAACAAGTTAAATGACTGGAACAATACTACTATTTACAGTCTTACAATGAAAAGCAATTGCAATTTTCAAGTCTTATTACAATCTTTACAAAGCACAATGAAATAGATGATCTCCCCCTTGATAATCTCTCAATTATTGAAGATATGTTAAATATTGAGTAAATCGATCAGATTATAAACAGAATATTGAACTTGGATGTCAGATTTAAATCTTGGGAGTATTGATCATGATTCTCAAGTCTGAATTTCTCTTTGTGGTATTCGATCCTCAAGTGCAGAACATTAATAATTTCGATGTCTTCAAATGAGGATTGGATCTATATTAAATATCTAATGGGAGACACGTCCCACTATTTGTGCCACTTCATCTAACTAACCACTTGATTACCAATCGGGGTTAGTTACTTAATAAACGTACATGTTTACTAAGTTCGATCTGAACTTAACTTGCACAAATAAATAATAATATTCGATCTAGAAGTGATCACCGAAAAAAAATGATACTTGATCGGGATTCAATGAAGAACATGTAAAGCCAATAATCTGCAAGTAATAACCTCTAAATGCAGATCGAAAATATACTTGGGATGTAGTGATTTCGATATATATAAATAATGATGTTGAATATATTCAATCATCATTTATATCCGACCAAAGCTACCTTAATTCAACAAGATAGAAACCAAAATCAGAAATTGAAATAAGTTTGATATAAAAATCTGCAAACTGAAATTCTGAACCAGCAATAAATGAAATCTCCAAAATGATCAAAACTCTTACCACACTCTGCAAAATCCTACCAAACTGAAGGTTCTTCAATTCAATGATTAGGCGACCTTAGAACAAGCACTTTCCAAGCTTCAAACTCAACAAATCACCCCAGCACGGATTCCAATCAACAAACTATAGGGTTGACCTCGAGCGAAGAACTCAAACTGTCTGAGGTCTCCCCTTTTTGGTGGCAGTCTTGTGCTGTTCCTGGGTCCCATAGGCTGTTGTGGCCTCGTGGATGTTATTAAAATCTTTCACTTCATTTCAATGCATTTAATGCATGGTACGGCCCTAGGAGAGGGTCGACCTCACTTTAAAAATCATCCTCTTCACTATAAAATCTGCCCTTGCACAAAAAGAGGCACTTCAAGCATACCATTTGAAAGGACCAATACCCATGTGCAAATTAAAATCATACAAAGAGCTGTTTATGAAAATCTCCTTCAGCCAAACAATAACCAACAACATAAAAAATAGAAATGTCTCACCAAAACTCCATAGTAATGCTCAATATGTACTTCTGGATGAAGCACACTCTCAAACCACCATCTAGAGAACCATAGTTTCAAGCCCGAAGAATGGAGTAGAATTGCTAAGCTTCCCCTTAGTCGAGTTTTGAATTCAATCCAACAACATTTTGTTATAATTTTCCAAAGATGCCAAATGAATGAGCAATGGCCTGCTTTTATAGAATTGAAGGAAATTGTTGGCTTTCCATCTACCTACAATTGGGATGCCCAATTCCTTTTTGCAATTAATTAATTTTTAAATCACCTTTATTCCTCCATCCAAGGCGTCCAAGACACGAGGAAATATTCAATAAAGTATTAAAACTTGCTTTAATGTGGCATCCAAAGCTCAAAGAGAGATATTTACTTTAGGAATATCCAATTTACCTCCTGATGAGGCGTCCACCCTTCAAGTCCCCTTTTTAAAATAACATGAAGTTATTATGCTAGGCCAAGGGGTCATAAACACATTAAAATAATGAAATGATTTAAATAAATCATTTATTCAAAAATGCACCTCAGAAAGCCAAATTCAAGAATACTCAACTGCACTGCTCAAAGTGGAAAGCTTACTATGTTGAAGCCAACCGGAGTACTGCTAATAATAAAAGTTACTAAAAATAGTAAATTCTGGAAAGTTGCTCAACTCACTTTGCATGTCATATTATTGCGAAGCTCTCTGAAAACCCAAAAAGAATCCGCAATCCAAATCTCAAAACTCCAATGTGTTGGCTAAAAATAGCAAGTTCTGGAAAATGTTGTCAAATGGAAATGCATGTCACACCATTCTGAAGCTTTCCGAAAACCTAGAAAACTTCACCAGACATGCATCATAAAATCTTACATTCGAACCTTCAAAAATGCTTCAGAACTCCAATAGAACAAGAAACCCTAATTTTACCTTTGACAAGCCTACGAGATTCTAGAAATAGGCTATCAATCACAGAAGAGCGTTTGGCTAAAATGGGGACATTACAGTCCACCCTTCCCAAAATTGCTTGTCCTCAAGCAATTCTAATGACATCCCAAAATCACCCTGTTGAACCAAACATAAATTGAATATGATCCTAGGGTCCCAAATCAACTTAGGAGATCGATAGCACCAACTGATATAAGCACTGCATTGCTGGATGCCAACACAAGAGACCACCAGATTAAAACCATACTGAAATACCATGGGAATATATTCTAGAAGGCCCACATTGGCTTCATCATCTTCAGCTGTTGAATAGCAAACCCAAGTGATACCAGGATTCCAAATCATCCTCAGAAACACTGTTCCTCTAATCCGTTGTGCTATTCTAATTAAAACATCTCAATACCCAAAGTGGAGCAACAAGTCTCAGTCCACAAAAGACAATGCACCAAACATGTCAGTGTTCGGGTCTCATATTAGTTTGTAGGACCTCCAAACCTTGTTGTCATAATTCTAATCAGCAACAAAAATGTTCTCAAACAAGGCACCAAACCAATGCGTAGCGAAGAACCAAGCTCCACACTTCATCTTCATCCAAAAGGATATACAATCACTGAAAAAACTCCAATAAATATTGACATATTTCACTTCAAGAGCCTCAATTTGACAAATCAAATCCGCTAATAACTCACTGCCCCAAATAGTAATGCATGAGTTGGTACCTAGAAATCCACTGTCAATCATCAATGAACTACCCATACCAGAACTTTGACCATATTGAATCATTCCCTTGCTCATTTGAGGCAGAAATTCAGTCCAAATAGGAGATGGAGAGGCCTGAGAATGAAATAACCAGCTACCAAATGGGTCAGAAATAATCATCTTGAGATTTGATTTTATAAATATCAGCATCCAAGAAGGTGAGCAACAGCTACAACTTAAGAATTTTTCATCAAAATTGACATGATTGCTCATGAACCAAGCTGGTGGCACCTTCAACAAGGGTTCCCATGCCACCACAAACCAACTTCTGGTCATATTTCCTTCCCGAAACACCAATTTATGACCAAAAGTAATGAACCCATGGCAGAAAAAGAAGATAGCAACAATCATAAAACTGAAATTTAGATACTTATCTCTCCAACCAATCTTCTTTTTATGCATACCAGTCTTCATATGAATGTACTTGAAATCCCAAATACTAATTTTCAATTGAAGACATATCCCAACACAAGAGCAAATAATCTCAACTACATTATGAAAATAATGTGCTGGTCTATCCACTTTAGAATTACCTCATTTCCAAACAATGTCAGGATCCCAAACCAACAGCAAGGAAGAACCACTTCTCAGACGGAGAACTGCTCTCACACAAATCCTCTGATTTGCTTGTTCCATCTAAATTGATGCTTCTTGAAACTCCGAGAAGTAATCAACCAACCTATGTTCGTTGAAGAAATTCAATCCATAATATTTTGTCATGATTTGCTGGAAAGATTCCATGAATCCTTCATCAAATACAATTTTGAAATCAATCACCCTAAGAGATGATGAAGATGTACTAAAATCTGACAAGAGCCTCACAAGCATCCTCATCAAAAAATGAATAAAACCTTCATCAACATGCCAATCATCTCTTTGTTGATGAACAATAAGAATGTCTTCATTTCTTTGTGATCCAAGAGTTACCATTTCTTGCTGAATGGGTGCACTAGGAGCAGCAGTAGATTCAACTTCATGCAACTCACGTATCAACTCTCCAATGTTGGAAGACAAACTCAAATTTCCTCCTTTAGTAATCTCTAAAGCAATTCCTTCATCATTTTCAAAAAGAGGATTTATATAAACCTTACTAGCATCTTCTTCATACAAGAGATAATCAAAAGCCTGAAAAACTTGTTGATGAGAATTTGAATGCTCCTGTCTCTCAAGACAACGTTCCAAGTCAAATGTTTCTTGTATGAGATCAAGGTCATCAAGAATTTTCTGAAGCTTCTCTGCTCTTCTTTTGTTTTCTTGCTCCCATGAATATTGAACAGTAGAAATCTGATTCTCTGCTTCAATTAGAGTCTCATGCACTTCTTGCAACTTGGCTTTGGTAAGCTCGTTCCACTCCAATGCCTTGTCGGCAATTTTGGCCACTTTGTCTTTAACACGAATGATGTGCAAAAGATTTGATTTGATTTCCTCCAAAGCAAACTTAATGAATTTCATATCAGCAATGGAAATGCAACATACATCTTCTCCTCTAGGCACAACATAAATCAAATTTTCAACATGCTGATGCAATTCATCAAGCTGTGACAAAACTTGGATTCCATTTTTAGCAGTTTGTGAGCTTGAATTGCAATCTACATATACTGGCTGAGATGATGTAGTACAACTTTGTCGGATAAAGATTTCAAAAATTATTTGAGCAATACTCCCCAACTTGTCTCGCATGTGATGGACACTCTTCATCATTCCATCCAAAGTGCCTTCCAATTCCTTAGCCTTCTGCCTTAGTTTGGCATCAGGTGAAAAGAAATCTTCCTTATTACTACTTGAAGCTTCACCTTCCATGTTGTCTTCGACACATGATTCAAAGGATCTAGTCAAATCAACTTTGTAATGGGAAGAGACTTCAGCTTCCTCTTTCTTCTCCTCCTCTTTAGCTTGACTTTCAAACCAACATTCTCCGGAATTGTGAAGTAGCAACTCATTGGTTGAACAAGTATTTTCTTCTAACTAAACTACTCCTTCATTTGGATCTGCACTTGAGGCTTCTTTAGTCACATTACATTCTTCTATAGAATGCCTAGATTTTTCATGTGTTTCAAGAACTGCTGTGGGCATATGGCTTTCTTCTGTTGAATGCATGGACGAGAGCAAATCCCTAGATACCCCTTGAACTATTGCTATGAAGTCAAAGGGATTCCAACTTTCATTCTCTTCTTTAGCTTCAGAAATCTCCTCTTTGTTTTCAACAATCTTCTTCATGAGTGGTTTCAACTTTTCTTCACACTGACTAAAAATTTCATTAACTAACAAATCAGCAGTGGGAGAAATCTGCTCTCCACATTCATAAGCATTCTTGAGAAGGGATTGAACACTTTTGGGAACAAAATCAACTTCTTTGATGGTGTCAATTAGAACATCCTCAACAACTACAAACACCCCCTCTTCCTGCTCACTCCAAGTCAAAGTGAAGAGATAATTAAACAAATGGTGAATCTGATTTTCCATCTCCAATTCTATCAGAAGGATGCAAGTTCTTACTTCTAAAAATGTTTTTAAAACAACAACTCTTCTTGAAAACAAATCACTCCTAGTTTCATCCAAATCTTGGAAACTCTCCACTATCATATTTAATATGATCTTCATGGTTTCTTCATCATAGGGCAATTGTGGTTCCACAATTCTTATCACTTCCATGAAGCAAGAAGAAATCAGCAACTTGGTTTCTTCATTTGGATGCCTCAGCCAATAGGGCTGATTCAAAAGAGTCACTATAGGTGCTAATGCCATTTGCATTATCTCGGAAGGTGATTGCTTCACCTGTCTCAAACATTGTTCCAACAAGTGAAGATTGTTCTTCATTCTCCCTTGACTGAAATTCTTTGTCAAGTCTCTTTCCAGCCATATACAGTGCCTCTATCAATTTCATCTCTTTGTCATTAGCCATGCCAACTGCCAATCTTCTAAATTGAACTCAAATCTGACCAAACAATGAAGCACTGATCAACATGATGATAGGATCTTTTGCTCTGATACCACTGAAATGTGCCAACCAATTTTTTTTTTTGAAATTGTCACAAAACAAACCAACACTACGCCAATTGATTAGCGTTAGCTTCCAAAGAATAATCAAATGAAATGCACTCTACGCCAAGAATGTACACACAAGACCCGATGTGGGTGAGGTGCTAACATATGAGGGAGGAAATTGAATTATAACTGAAAGTTAAATACAACTGAATGCAAAGAGGCGGTGAACCAGCCATGAGAGATTCCCACGCTACCACTTAATTAGTGGGGGGAAAAACATTACAATTAAAATATAATTCATCCGCTGTGGCAGGCATCCACTCAATAGTGGTTCGCCACTTTTCAGTGGGTGATAAATGAGAGATTAGTATGTTCTTTCTCCACAGTGGCGATAAACCATCCAAGGGTTACAAACATGTGAAAATTAACACTAAAATATGCAGCAAGTTAAATGACTGGAACAATACTACTGTTTACAGTCTTACAATGAAAAACAACTACAATTTTCAAGTGTTATTACAATCTTTACAAAGCACAATGAAATAGATGATCTCCCACTTGATAATCTCTCAATTATTGAAGATAGAAACCAAAATCAAAAATTGAAATAAGTCTGATATAAAAATCTGCAAACTGAAATTCTGAACCAACAATAAATGAAATCTCCAAAATGATCAAGACTCTTACCACACTCTAAAACTCCTATCAAACTGAAGGTTCTTCAATTCAATGATTAGGCGACCTTAGAACAAGCACTTTCCAAGCTTCAAACTCAAACAAATCACCCCAACATGGATTCCAATGCATTTAATGCATGGTACGGCCCTAGGAGAGGGTCGACTTCACTTTAAAAATCATCCTCTTCATTATAAAATCTGCCCTTACACAAAAGAGGTGCCTCAAGCATACCATTTGAAAGGACCAATACCCATGTGCAAATTAAAATCATACAAAAAGCTGTTTATGAAAATCTTCTTTAGCCAAACAATAACTAGCAACATAAAAACTAGAAATATCTCACCAAAACTCCATAGTAATGCTCAATATGTACTTCTGGATGAAGCGCACTCTCAAACCACCATCTAGGGAACCATAGTTTCAAGCCCGAAGAATGGAGTAGAATTGCTAAGCTTCCCCTTAGTCGGGTTCTGAATTCAATCCAACAGCGTTTTGTTATAATTTTCCAAAGATGCCAAATGAATGAGCAATGGCCTGCTTTAATAGAATTGAAGGAAACTGTTGGCTTTCCATCTTCCTCCAATTGGGACGCCCAATTCCTTTTTGCAATTAATTAATTTTTAAATCACCTTTATTCCTCCATCCAAGGTGTCCAAGACATGAGGAAATAATCAATAAAGTATAAAACTTGCCTTAATTTGGCATCCAGAGGTGAAAGAGAGATATTTACTTTAGAAATATCCAATTTACCTCTTGATGAGGCGTCCACCCTTCAAGTACCCTTTGTAAAATAACATGAAATTATACTAGGCCAAGGGGTCATAAACACATTAAAATAATTAAATGATTTAAATAAATCATTTACTCAAAAATGCACCTCTGAAAGCCAAATTCGGGAATTCTTAACTGCACTGCTCAAAGTGGAAAGCTTATTGTGCTGAAGCCAACCAAAGTACTACTAATAATAAAACTTACTAAAAATAGTAAATTCTGGAAAGTTGCTCAACTCACTTTTCATGTCATATCATTGCGAAGCTCTCTGAAAACCAAGAAAGAATCCGCAATCCAAATCTCAAAACTCCAATGTGCTGGCTAAAAATAGCAAGTTCTGGAAAATGTTGTCAGATGGAAATGCTTGTCGCACCATTCCGAAGCTTTCTGAAAACCCAGAAAACTTCACCAGACATGCATCAAAAAATCTTACATTCAAACCGTTAGAAATGCTTCAGAACTCCAGTAGAATAGGAAACCCTAATTTTATCTCCGACAAGTCTACGAGCTTCCGGAAATAGGCTATCAATCATAGAAGAGCGTTTGGCTAAAATGGGTACATTACAAGAAGTTTGAAAGTTAAAACATATATTTACCAGAGTGACGGCAATTTTCACTAATGTGTCTTATATGACAAACCTGGTTGTACGCTTGAAGGCATGACAACAACTTATGTTAGTCTACACATGCCTTTGTTAGAGGCACACCAATATCGCATATACATGAAAATCAATTTGGAAAAAAATGGTCAAAGAGGAGCTGAATAAGAATCGGAAGAAAATGATGAGCTGGTACGGGATCAGATACAATGGAAACAACAATTGTATCAAGTTCTGACTAAGAGGCAGGGGTTGCAATGAACAGTTAACCAGCAAAATTCTTTGCTATGCACTGCTGTTGATTCCCACAAGGCTTTTTATCTATCTAGTAGGTTTTAACTTTGGGAAGGAACAATCAGAAAAATAACTGATCTAGCAGAAAAGGAAAAGCAACATCCCAAGGATGAAGTAGAGTGCCTAAAGAGTTTATGAGTGGCTGGATAGGTATTCAACATGCCAATTGTGGAAGATGATGTTCCCCTTGCTGGAGTTGAAAGAGGGTTGAAGGCTTTGTCACCAAACCAATCTAGGGCATCAGCAGATTCAAATGGGAAGCTGCTTTCAAAAAAAAGGAAGAGATCATATAGCACATTCCCAAGCGTAGCTGCAGCAGGGTACTTCCTTGGCATCTCAGCAACAATATCTGGATGAATTGTTGGATGAAATAAGACCTGCAATAGAGATGGCTGCAGCAGTGAGTGATGACTTGCAACAAAACCAACCTAGGTTGGGAGAACAAGTTCAGTCAGTTGGGAGTCCACCTATATCTTTTAGTGTGGATGGGAATGAAGGGGGCTTGGTGTGTTTTCCATATACATTAGCATCAAGTTGACCAAGTTATATTTGCTGCTAGACAACCAAGTACATTTGTTATATGGGTTCATTTTGAAAAGGGTATCACCAAGGATAGGCTTTGGTGATAACAGTTCAAATATTTATATGGACATGTGAAGTAACGGATCATCCTTTTGTGGCAATGTATAGCTGTTTACTGCTTATTTCTACTATATACATTGGGTATGCTGAATATATTTCATAGCTGTAAAATCACACATTCAATCCTTATAGTTATGCATTCATCAATCCTCTGATTTTAAAGAAGTAGGATTGCTGATAATGGGCACATCAACACAAAAATTAATGGGCACATCAACACAAAAATGCATGCTGCAAGGAGATCAATTCAGTTTCTTTGTACATTTATTGAGGAACACCATTGACCTCATTTACTTAATTGTTTTTTTCAGGTTGGGCCTAAAAGAGCTCGAGAGATGTGGTTTCTCTGCCGATTTTATAGTGCAAAGGAAGCAATGGAAATGGGCCTAGTCAACACTGTTGTCCCAGTAAGAAACCATTATCTTCTATTTGATTGAATTAAATTAATTGTTTTGATTTTGAAGAACTCGGGTTCCTGTTTAAACCACAGTGCTTATGTTGTTTTATTTTAATGGACACATTTTTGTGAAGGAACAATATACTCAAATAGTTGAATACATTTGCTTAGGTTTAGCACAAAGTTCCGGAAGCTAGAGTTTTTTAAAAGTAGTTGTTTTTCTTTACTTTCTATCATTACTATCTATTCCAAAGATCTCATGGTAATGTGTCTCACTTTAGAGTGACATTCATACACTGAGTCAGACACATTTAAACTTAGATATTTGATAACACCTTTTTAAAACATTGGATGCACAAACACTGCATGCTGCTATGTATGGTTATTTTCCAAAGTGTTTTAAAGTTTCATACTTTTCATAACAAGCACCATATATTGAAGTCAGACACAATACCATGCTGTCATAGTTAGGAGTCCAAACAAACCTTTATTTTCCAATTGTTTCCCAACCTTGCAAGGAGGAGGGAGAAGAGAACTTCCAAATCAATCTTGTTGCTAAACCCCATGTATCTCATGGCCCCTTATGGTTTCATTGAAGATGGTCAATAACCATTTACTAGGCAGCTGAAACTCTTTTGAGGGATGCTATTTAATCAGTTTGAAGGCCTTTGCATTGACAATTACATCAAATAATTCACTTGCACTCTGATGTCCTGGTTTTGTTGGATTATTATTTGGTGGCAAATCAGGATTTGTCACGGAGCTTCTCCAACCACTACCTTAAATATCCCTTTTTATGTAATAATTGCATATCAGGATATGATAACAATGATATCTAGGCATTCATGGAAAAGTGAAAATATAGCAAACTAGAGGAAATCCTTCCACTCCACCTGTTTATCCTAAAGCAAGTTGTGCAACGCCATCTCTAGTTTTTTGTAACCTACTCAGGACATGCAGAGCCTTCACCTCTATCGTTTAATTGCATCCTTACACATCTTCTACCAAGACACCCATATGACAGCTCTTTTGCTCCTCTATATGAGCTTCAGAAAACTCAAAACACCAACAGAATCTTTTAATCCATATCAGACCTAGGGCCTTCCTGCCAATAAAAATCTAGAGAGCCATGCTGTTGGGTCACAATGGGAATCTACGAACTAAAAATATGTCTAACATTTCCAAGTGAGATGCAATAATGACCATCTCCCTTGCTTTTATTGATGCCACAGTGAAAGATTTGAACAACAAAATGGGAGAGACATCTCCAAACAATGTCCTGAAATGTGTCTCAGGTTTCTGAAGGAGATGCAATACTGACCGCCTGTTATGTCCCTGAAATTGTAGTATTGAAATATAAAGCATCAAAAAAAAAAAAAGTTTACTATTTAATATTCTTATTATAATTATCAAAGATAATATTATAATTACAAATATAAATATATTAAATAGAAGATAAATACAAAAATATACAAATATTGAATAACATATAAATATAAATATATCAAAGTAGATATAATTATAAATATGTAAATATTGGAAAACATATAAATAAAATAAACATCTAAAAAATAATATAAAATAGTCATCAAATATACAAAGATTAATCATTAGCAGCAAGTCACGTCCCTCCAAAATGAAAGAGCATGACCTTCCTTGAAGAAGCGAATCTCCTCTCAAACGTGAGAAAGATATAAAGTAAGAGGAGGTAAAATGGAAAGAGGGGCAGCAATGGATAGAATAAAGGAAAATTTAGAAAAAGGTTACAATCAGTTTTGGAGTTAGAAATTTGGAAAAGCAGCAGTTGGGATAGAATAAGAAATAAAAGGCTGGAATTAAGGGACCTTCTGCAGATCAGGTAATAGATAAGTGGTAAGTATTTTATAAATTCATATGATAAGTTTGATAAATATATTAAGGATACAGATAAGTAATTCTGCATTTAAATAATCAACTTATGAATTAAGGATTTAAATATGATAAATTAATATTCTAAGCAGTGTTACAGGACTCGGACTCGCATTGGGCTCGACAAGCCGATTTTGACTTGGACTCGGACTCGGACTCGGAGCCCAGACTCGCCCAAGACTCAACAAATAGAAAACCCAAGAAATTTAGAGATTTTTAAGGATTTAAAGCTTGTTTCATGCACCCTTTAGTAAATAAACCTTAAATACACAATAGCATCATGAAATAGAAACTACTATAATCCTATACACAAACATATATTGATCACATAAGTATAAACGCAAATTTTAGCTGAAGGAAATAAGTAATTACTTAATACAAATAACAGTAGTAAGAGTCAAAATAGTTAGATATATAAATGTTTTGAAATGTATACAATACTCATGAATCCATGGCATCAAAAGTTCGAAACATATAACAAAAGTAAAACAAAAGCTATAAGTCTATGGCTCAGAGGAGCCTGCATCACTAAGCATTAGTCCTCCTGCGTAGACGTCTAAGATAGGTCCTGGATGATGTTGCAGCCATCATCTTTGCGTGTGTCTCAATGTCAGACTCAGTGGCACCCAAACCAGCATCCAAGGTGTCTCCTCGTGCTCTATCCTCCTCCTCTGCCATGGCTACTGCCTCTGCCTCTCGATCCGCCTGGTCGACCCAATCAAGGTCCTCATCGGTAAAAACATGATCCTTGGCCTTAGTGATCCAATTTGACTATGGATCAATCTCCTCCAAAGTGATGGGTGACAAGTCAATGCCCAATATCTGTCTATGGTGAAGGCGCAGGGTGTAATAAACATAAACAAGATCAATCAACCTCTGCACTGACAACCTGTTGTGCTTCTTGGAGTGTATGTGCTCAAACATACTCCAATTGCACAACCCGAGGCATTGCATGGTTGGCTCAACACTCGAATTGCAATCCTCTGAAGATTTGGTACTTTAGCACCAAATCTCTCCCACCATGCATCTGAGATGAGAAAAAGAAAAAAAAAATCTCATTGTGAAATATGAATATTATGAACATTGAATATAAAAGATTGAAAAGTGGTAATTTTTAAACTACTATTATGCCCTTAATAAATTTTTACTTGGCTGCAATGTCGATTGAGTATCTTTGCATATATCTCTTGCAAAGAGATCTCCTTGTGCAAGTCTGAAAATCTCTATCTCGTCAACAATTTGGGCTCCAACATGAGAATTAGACATCCACTCAATGACTGTGTAGAGCCCACTCAAAACCTCCTCATCTGCTTTGAATTCTTTGCAGAATTGGAATGCCGGATTGAGAAAATATGCTGCTGCATGTAGGGGCTTGTGAAGCTGGAGGTGCAATCGTCTATCAATGATCTCCCAAATGGGGCGATACTTACTATCAATTCCCCCATAAATGGATCTAATGGCCTCTTTGGCCCTATCCATGCCCTCGCATATGTAGCCCATTGCGGGCTTCTCCCCATCAGCAACTCGTAATAGAACCACTAAAGGCTCTGTGACCTGCAATTATTATGAAACATTGACATAAGTAAGAGTCAACAAAAATAAGCAAATAAAATAAAAATAAGAATGAAAATATAATGTTACTAAACTAATTAGTATTACATTTACCTTGACAATCTCCTTATTAGGCACCCAAAAGCCCTGCTCATCGAAAATCCAACTTGACGCATTCACCCCTGCATTTGTCTTAGAATATGTTGAGGAAGACCACTCCTCACTAACAAACATCCGCCTCAAAGCTCCCTTTGATTGCAGTAAGGATTGTAGAGTGATGAAGTTGGTAGCAAAGCGTGCTATCCCAGGGCGAGCCAACTCCTTTTGCCCCGTGTATTGCCTCTTAAGGCTGAGAACCCATGTGTGATTATAGACGAACTTACAAATATTCCTTGCGGTCTCCACACATGCTTTGATCCAATCAAGCTTGCCAAGATCCTCCAATATGAGGTCAAGGCAATCAGCGGCACAAGGTGTTCAAAACAATAATGGGTGCCTATCCATCGATAGTCTACCTGCAGCAACATAATTTTCTGCATTATCCGTGACTATTTGCACCACATTCTCCTCTCCTACCTCAGCCAAGACACCCTCCAAAGCCTCACAAAGGAATTTAGCATTTTTGGTGTGGCCAAATGCATCAATAGATTTAATGAACACAGTACCACTTGAAAAAGAAACAAAATAAATGATTCAATAAAATATAAATTTAAAATCTTAATTGTTAATCAGTAAAGCAATGCATTTTAGGAAGTAAAATATTTACCTAAGGAAGAAACAAGAAAGTTGAGAAATGTCCTATTCCTTCTATCGGTCCAACCATCGGTCATGATGGTGCAACCCTTCATCCTCCAAACTTCTCGCTGCTCCTCTATTCTGGCTTTCACATCAACCACTTTTTGGGACAAAATGGGGCCTTTTATCTCTTCATCATTAGGGGCTTTGAACCCCGCCCCACAAACAGTAATTGCATCAATCATATTTTGCCAATACGGAGACCTAACACAAAAAAAATTAAATTAAGTTAGTAATTAGTATTGAAAAATGTATAATTTCAATTTGAATTCAACATAGCTCTAAAAATAAATTTCAAGAGATAAAGAATCAACTTTTAAGCAACAAGCTATATATTTTAAAACAAAACAAAAGAATAATTACCTCACTGCATGAAATGGAATGTTGCAATAAAACTAGAAGTCTCCAATTGCAGCTTTGGCTGCATCATGTTTATCCTTGTTCCAACCCATGCTCTCAAGAGACGGTTGGGAACCCGGAGTAGTGCGTGGAAAAATATATGAATCTAGCCTAGATCCACGAACTCTAGGCCTAATGCTAATGCTACCACTGCCACTTCCACTACCACTACCATCAACTGAAGGTGAAGACTGTGGAGGAATTGGAGGCATGTAAGAACTCGAATCTCCAACTCCACACACGGCTGCCATCTCCTCTTTTTGCTTATTTTTTAACTCTTTTTGTTGCTCAAAGGTTTCCAATTGCACTTGCACTACACGCACTACCTCAGCATGGACTTTTTTGCAAGGATTAGCATCTCGGCCCGGTATACATGCAAGGTGGTATTTAAATCTATTAATGCCACCTCCAAGAAAAATTGTTTTGCAATGAAAACATTGTACTTCTCCTTTTTTTGCCCAGGGTTAGTAATTGCATGTTTCCAACAAGGATCTCTTCTACTTTGAGACATGGTGAATATGATGGAGAAAATTTATAGATATAAACAATGCTGCAATAACACATAAATTTCAAAAAAATTAGCATTCAAAGTATAATTTTTAATTAAACTAAAAAACCTAGGGTTTGCAAGTTTGCAACTATAATTTTTTTTTTTTTTTTGCAAGAATGCCTAGGGTTTGTTCAACAAAAAACTTAAACAAACACACCTAGGGTTTGTATTTATTTTTAACTTGTTCTTTGTTTCACTAAAACAAAATAGAAAAAACAAAGAAGAAAAAAAGAAGAGAAATGAAGTTTTGGTTAAGAAAAAACAAAAAAAACCTTCAAAACTCAAACATACCTCTTCAATCTTCTTTGAAATCAATGCAAATCTCTTTCCAATCCCTTGTAGACTCCTCTAGATGCAGCAAAATCACCTACGAACCTGCACAAATGTGATTCAATAAGCATTTGGTGCTCAATCTCTTTGCTGATTTTCCTTCAATGCAAATGTGTTTTGGCTCTCTTCTCTCTTTTTTCTCTCTTACTTGGCTTGAAAATGAAATGAAGTGCCTTTTGGAGGAATAGAGGCAAGTATAAAAGCAAAAAGAAAAAAAAAAGTTTAAAATATGTTTTTTTGCAACTCAAGCCACAAAGTGACGGCTGAGTCTTTGGCATGGGACTCGGCGAGTTCGGCGAGTCTTGGCGAGTACTCGACATCCGAGTTTCTGGGACTCGCCCAGCCTCACCCGCCTTGGGACTCGCGAGTACTCGCCGAGTTTGGGGGGAGTCTTGTAACACTGATTCTAAGTATATATATATATATATATATATATATTTTAATTTTTAGTATATATATAGATATGTTGATATATAAAATATATATATATTTATATATGAGAAACTATGAATTGATCAATAGAAACAATGATGTATATATAATATATATAGATATTATTTACGATTGTCCAATAATGGTTATATATATATATATATATTTGTTGTACCCAAACCAAATTTTTTGCTTCATTAAGGCATTTTGCTTTAAATGATGTCAAAACGTAGTTTTTGGGCAATTCAAGTATGGGCTTTGAGTCAATGTCATGCCACGGAGATATTGGCAAAATTTGAAAAATTTGAAAATTAGGGTTTCTGGACCCCTATTTTTAGGTCAAAACCCTAAAAATTGAAACTTGTCAGAATTGACTGAAATTTGTTTTGATTGGTTTATTTTGCTTCACGATCACAGTGGTGAAGTCAATTTCAGTTAAGACTTAGTTTAAGCCTGGTGGGTAGTTTTCATTTTTTCAAGTGAGAAGTTAGGTTTTCTAAACTCATTATTGGCAGATGGCCAGGTACCAGGTGTCGATAGCTAAGCTCAAAATGCTTCGGTGATGTTTCTATGGCAAGTTTCGTCCAAAAAGTTACTTCGGCTTAGAGGAGATTTTCAACAAGGTAAAGATACTGTAAAATTGACCAAGTCTGGAATGAAAAAGAACCACTCTGAGGTAGGGGCACCCATCATTCTGGAAGCTTTATTCAACTTTTTGTGACTTGTCTCTACCAAGATGACTTCTCCAAATTCTTGATAGCTTCGCAATGAGCCAGCTAGCCAGTCCAATGAAGGAGTAGATAGGCTAAAACCGAAGATTCAATGCAAAACGAGGAAAATGCAAAAGTGATTAACACTGAGGTCAAAAAGCGCCCCTGGAGGCCAGGGGTGCCCATCTTTTTGAGGCTTCAGATGGAGTCTTTTGATCAAGTGACACCCGGGAAGTTTGTTTCCATTTTTGGTCCAGCTCTGCGACGCATCTATCAACAGGTGAATCTGAGTTGTCGTGTTGCCATCATCAGTGGTCAAATTTTGAGGTTTCAGACTTGATCAGAAACTGTTCAGAAAGGACAAAAGCGCCCCTGGAGGCCAGAGGCGCCCAAGGTTTTTAAGCCTTTAATGGAATCTGTTTGATGATTTCAGATACTCGTCTCGTTCGTGTCAGCTCCAGCTTTCCGTTGCTTGTCTCAGCCGGGTCAGAAGATGTCTTGGCAGTCTGCAGTCGGAAGTTTAGTAGTTTTTGGCCAATTACAGAAATGGCTAACACTAGTTGGGAAAAACACCCCTGGAGGCCAGGGGCGCCCATGATTTAGGAAGGTTAGATGATGTTTTTATACGAAGTGCTCTCCAAGAGCCCTTGCTCAGAATTCAGCCTGCTCCGTAGTGAGCCAGTCAGCACATTCAGAAGTTTTTCCTAGTGCCGGGAAACGTCAAGTGAAATAAGGTCAAGTTATCAGTGAAAATAATGAAAATGCCTGAAAATATTCTAACACTGAGGTCAAAAAGCACCCCTGGAGGCTAGGGGCGCCCATCTTTTTGAGGCCTCAAATTGATGAATTTTGGATTATCACCTCAAGGAATCTTCTTGTCAGATTTGGTCCTGCTCTTCGACGGAACTGTCAACCAGTTAATCTGACGCGACAGTCAATCAGAATCAGTGATTGAACGTGAGCTTCATTTGAGGTTGACTTTTTAAATTCAAAAAATAGAAGTGCGCATGAGAAGAGTTTTCAGTTTACTAAATTTAGATCTTCAATTGAACTCTTTTCAAGTCGATTTTTGGTAAACCTATTTTTGGTCATAACTAGCTAAAATTAGTTTGCATGCATCAGTTAACTGAATTTTTCGAAGTGGCACCCTAATTATGGTTTAAGGTACATCTAGTTAACTGAGTTTGAAACCAAATATAGGCCATGCGTGAGTTTTGAAGCACCAATTGTACTTCAAGCGTCATTTCCAATACTTAGCATGCATTTCACATGCCTTAGAAGATATTCTTCTATATATTTTGCTAATGGCGTCCATTATTCTTCATCAGAGTTGACAAGAAACATCTTTTCTTGAGCATAAAATTGATCTAAAGGTGCTACAGGTGTCATATTTTAGTGTTCTTCGTAGCTACGGATTCAGATTGTTCGAGAGAAGATTCTTTCAGACTTCGTTTTCCATTTGCATGCAGGTTTTATCAATTTTAATTCAAGCATAGGTAAATTTTTACAGAAGAAGGGAGAAAACAAACAAATAAAACTTCTATTCTTCTGTCTTATTTTCCTCTATTCTCGTCTTAGATTTTTTTCGCAGGTCAAAGAAAACTGCAAATTTTTCAAAAAAGCATCATCTAGGTTTGAGTATGTTAGCATCAACAACGATACCCATGTCTTAGATTATTTTGTGAAAATTGCCCTGCTGCCTCTTTTCTAGAGCACTGTGCTTTTTTCCAGAATTCTCTTTGCATGTGGGCCTAAATCACGTTTTTTTCGCAAATCTGTTGATCTAGGTTGTTTTAGGATTCATTTCTACACAAAACCCATGTTCTAGATTTTTGTGGGAAAAATTGCCCCTAGTGCCCCTAACTGCTAGTTCAAATCTCAATCAAAAACCTTTTGCATGCAAGCCTAAATCCCATTTTTTTGCAAGTTTAACATTCTAGGTTGTATTAGAATTGGATTCTGCACAAAACCCATATCTTAGAATTTGTCTGAAAAAATTCACTTCCCCTTGCTATTTTTAGCCTATCTCCAAGCTTTTTCAGCTTATTCCGAAGTTGTCCAAACATACCCGACTTTACAGTCAAAAGTCTAGTTTTTCAAAATGCAGTATAATCCCATAGACTATAAGACCAAATAGGTCTTTCTTCATGACTTTCTGAAAACTACCGATACCGACTTAAGTCATGTTTTTCCCATCATCAATCTGAACTCATTGGAGGGTATCAGCAGTACTACAATCAGAAATCTTGAATGTTCAAGGATACTTACAGCGGCATCCTTTCCCATCTCAGTCTTTGATCTCGAGTTCGTACTTGCTTGTGTCAAGCATTATGACTCGTCTACCAGACAAATCAGGTCAACAGATGGAAGGATTGTTTGTAGCCTTAAGCCGAGGGATGTAGAAAAATGTTTTTCTATTCCTCCACGTTCAGATCATTTTGCTGCATCCATTTCAGATTGTGACAGAATATGGGAGGAGGACAAGGATAGATCGCAGAAGAAAGTAGCTCAACGATGGTTGAAAGTTCAGAAAACCAACATGCCAAGGAAGATTGTACGTGGTGATTTCAAGGAAGAGATCGCTATTTTGATAACTTTCCTCAACCGGTTAGCAGGTTCTGAAGATGCAAGTGTTTTCCAAACATGGATGTTCTACCTCATCTCACGAGTTATTGATAAGAAAGAAACCTTTGATTGGGCCATGTTTATTAGCAAGTGTCTTTACCAACAGATTACAAAGTTCCTAAAGATACACGAATTCCACATGGTGACTTTTCTAGTTTACTTGGTTGCATTTCAAGGCAGCTTTAAACTATTAAAGACCAATGGAGTTCTGGGCATTCAACAAGTGCACGAATACTACCCTTAGTTGGAGTTTTCGAAAGCTGAACAGGACTTTATAGCAGTGAATGACCACTTTCTTATGAGGATAGTCAGAAATTTGGATAATAAGATGCATGTGAAGATTTCTGCAGAGGCACAATCAACAATAGAGAGTTGGGCAGATTGGTTCATCCAATTCGATACTTTCACATATATTCGTGTATATGGATATACAGGAGAGCCTCTGATGCTACCGAGGTACCCATCGGACAAGGTTCTTTTCATGGAGTTCATGAGATAGACACATGAGGTTCACACTTTTCTTCACAATCGACATAAGCCATCTTTCACCTTTCCTTTTGAGTTGGGTATTTACAAATGCAAAACAGCTGCCGATTGCAAGTTAATGGCGCACGAGTTAGAGAAACTCCACCTTGGGTGTTTTCCTCAGAAGTGTACCTATGATCTGTTGGGTCATTATTCAACAAGGTGGAGCGAAATGTTTCACATTCGGCAGCACTTGAGGACTTTTGGGTCAATTGTGAGGATGAATTTGAGGTGCGTCGTCGTCGTTATTGTAGGCTTACTATTCCACAGATTGCTGATTTCTTGTCAGAGGCTATGGAAGGCTTGTCTGATGATGATGGCAAGATACTCCTTCATTCATTCATTAAAGACCAAGTTGCTCGCCAGCCACTTCGCCAACCTAATTGGTATGTCCCAGTGAACACTTCAGTGAAAGACTTGTCCAGGTCTGTTATCAAAACAACCATGTACTTCCTTGAGAGCAAGCGGAAGCGAAGGGTGATCCGAGTTACAGAGCCGCCAGCAGTGGTGGTTTCTTCTTTGCCTTCTACTTCTAGGGCTAGACCTCGAGTTAAGGTTACCATGAAGCCACCTGAAGGGGTTAAGATGGGGGTTAATTCAAAAGGAAAAAGCATCACCAAAAGGAAACAGGTTGAGAAAGAGCCAGCACATACAGTTGCAGAGATAGTACTTCCAGAGCCAGTTATTTCATTGGAACCAGTAATTCAGGCTGAGGCCGGTTTGTCATCTCCAGGTTCACCTTTTTCACCACAGTCGTCTCCTATAGATATTGATTCAGAGCCTGAGTCTCCAATACATGAGACCTTCATACCAATGGATCCGCCAGCAACTAATACAGTAGAAACAGCTCCACCTCAAGAGGATAGTATTCCTTATTCATCTTGGCTCGAGAGGTCATTGGGAAGAGAGAGGCGTATGCCTTCGTATGATCTTGACTTATCTGAGTTCGGTGAACCCTATCAGAATAGGTTGAATAAGAGGGCCAAAAAGTAGATTAACATTGAAAAAAATCCTGAGGTAGAGATCATCATAGAGGTTGCTACTCCTCCAAAAGGCAAGTACTTGGATGAAGTTGATGTTGGTGATTTTACCTTCGTCAAAACTAATTTGGGTAAGAGTACTTGACACATCGACGTGAATCTGTTCAGGGTCGTCGCAAGTAATCTAGAGGAACGCATCATGAAGGATGGTGAGGATAAGACAGTTCTCAAGGCTGAAATCAGGCAACTCCGCATGTACATCTCGAGTTTGCTTCATGGCAGCGAGGGGCAAGCACCTTTACTCCCACAGCTTCGAGAGACCACCGCAGATCAACAGAGGATTCAACACTTGGTTAATCGAGGAAAGCTGCTAGATACCTGGATTGAGGACTTTATCATTGCTGGTTGACACCTCCTCATAGAGCTGTATCAATTGAGGGTTGACGCACATAGTCTTGGCCAGAAAATTCAGGAGCTCGAGATTTTCATAGCCGAGCGTAAGCCAAAGGACCTGATTCTGATATCACAGCTTGCGGGAATCTATGATGCCATTGAAGCAGATGGAGATCAAAAGAAGGTCTTCGCTTGGAGAGAGTTGAATCTTTGCAGGGTGGAGACATATGACAGGATTTCTGCTAAGATGAGCATGTTTCAGGAAAAGGTTGTTGCAGCTCTTTGTTTCATCAGCGAGTACATCACTCAGATCCCATGTCATTATCGGGGATGAGGATGGTACATACGCTGAGTTAGAGGTAGTTCAGGTTGAGTTCGAAGAGTTAGTTCGTGGTAACCTATGTGGAGGGCCAGAGGCGTCCAAAATGGAGGAGTTCACAATGCTGACTATTGGTTTCAAAAAGGTGACCACAGAGGTTAGAGATAGTCAGAGGGAAATCCAGGATGGAGACAAAGAGTTAGACAGACAGTTAATCATCATGGACAACATCAGAGTGTCAGATGATGATACTATCGATAAATTCCTGGAGGAGATGATAAACCTAGAGTAGACTTTCAGTTAGACCTTGCAGTTGTTTACAAGGATGAGTTATAAGAAGCAGTTAACTCGGTGCCTCTTTCCGAGTTAACTTGTTGTTAAACATTGCATGCCATGTCTTTCTTGGAAACATCTACGTACACTTGGAGCTTAGATTAGATCTTTCAGTTAACTGATGATAGCATTCCAGTTAACTTGCTTTCAATAAGGACGTGCATGCTTGCACCTTGTCCATTTAGATTAGATGTTCCAATTAACTGATGATAGTTTCTTAGTTAACTGTATAGTTTCATTCAATTAGGGTTTAAGAATAAGATCTTGCATGTCTTGCAGGATTGTAGTTGACTCAAGGTGATTTTAGGGTTGCCTACACCTTGATGTCTATAAATAAGAGCATTCAACTCATTTGTAATTTAACTTTTGCTTGATAGCATACATGCTGCGCCTACCTTGCCTGTAGTATTACTATTATTGTATTTGTTCAAGGAACTTTTTACAAGAGATTAATATATGTTGTGCCTACCTTGCCTGTAATATTGTCTTTGTTGGATTTGTTCGTGAGTATTTGTTTTGATAATGAATTGTTATGCCACTCAGGTTCCATGCAATTATTAAGATGAATGCTTGCCTTAGTTAGATATAGTGGCTAGTTCGATTGTAAATTGTATGCATGTCTCGCTTATGCAATTTGCTGTCCTAGTTGGCTATCTTTTGTGTTTTGTTATCAATAAGCCTATTCGAATTGAGCAAATAGTTGTGCCCACCTTGCCTTCATGTTGTGAATCTGTACCCAACTTATCGTATAAAAACCATTCCCGCTCCATTTCCTCACACTCTGTTTTCTTGAGGAAACTGGATAGATTTAAAGAAGTTAGCTTAGTTGTAGTTAGGTGATCTGCGAAACCAGAAAATACTTAGCTGCAACGTTCTAAGTTTTCTTAACCTTGTGCCTCTACCAGCTGAGAACAAAAAGATAGGATTTAGTTTACTTTTCTATTCCATGCATTCCAGCACAATGAGGGAGCTTCCCCTCCTAATTTGAAGAGCACTCATCACGTAGTGTGTATAGCTGTACGTACAAACTCACACTCCAGAGGTGTTAGTTCTTACGCCAACAATATTCACGAATATGCAATAATGATACTTACAACAATTATTTAGCTTTATAAGTAATGATGACTCTTTAATATAAACATAAGTAGATTATGTGTATTTATGAATTGTCCTCATCCTTTGTTCAATCCAGTATGAGGTTGAAGGAGGTGAGTAAGGAATCAGAAAACGTGGAGAGATACAACTCAGGTGAGATTACTCACTTAGCTTAAATAGTTAATTTCCTCAATCTGACATAATGATGCTACATAAACCCTTGACTCAGGCTCCAATCGATCGTTGTATTATTGAATATAATATCTAGTCTTTATTCATTGAAATATATAAGTGCTTCTGACGTGTTTTGAAACCATCTCTCCTTGATAGATTATAATCTGGAAATAGATTCTTGGCATTAGATTTGGCGGACTATGTAGTCCTTAAACGGATATAGACCATAATTGTTTACCTTTTTCAGAATTGGTTCTAATGATGCTTGATCTACATCTATGTTTGACTGAAGTCTGAATTTCGCAAAATTGCAATTCTAACGAACTAATACTAGAATTGTAGGCTGTATTGAATTACATCATGGATCAAATGGATATGATGAACATATAGATATGGATATTGCTTAATTTAGTTTTGCATTCTGTTATATTTACTCATGCACTTTGATAAATCATCATGTTGAATTAGATACTCATGTAGGACTCTTTCCTAGCATAATAGATGAAAATGCAAGTGAATCAATAATGACTGCTTCTTTGGAAATTGTGTAGAAATTGTTTGCATTTTGATTGAAATCCTGCCAGGAGAGGTGAATCATGACTTAGTGGTTTGTCGAAAAACCCCATCCAGGTTCCGCCCCACCGGCCTGAAGCAAGGGTTGGGCATTCTGCTCCACTGGCCCGAAGCAAGGGTTGGGTCATGGAGGGATGGGGGTTGCACCTAGGCATTCTGCCCCGCAGGCCCAAGATAAGGGTTGGGCAATAGGAGGTGGTAGACCGTTGGCCCCTTAAGGATTCTCCTCTCCTGATGGGCTGAGTGACTCCTCTTATGTTTATCAATCTGTATTTATGATTATGTTTGATTTTGGATATTTATATATTAATGCTAACAGGTATGTTGTTAATGTAATGAATACAAATTCTGAGGGTTATTGTATTAAAAGGACATTCATTTGGAAAGAAGAAACCCTAAACCTAATCAACAAGCAATCTAGGGCAGACAAACGGATTTGAGGGCAAGTCCGTGTAAGGGACATCACACCACCTTCCTTCTATTGTGAAATATTTGAACAAAAAAATAGGATAAACAATCTCCAAACCCCCTAACCTAAATCAATATATACTACATCTTGTTGCAAGCATTTGAAAACTTCAAAAGCTAATTGAGCTCATAAAGCCATATAAAATATTGTCCTCCTATACATTCTCCACATGCATAATCTTGAAGCTTTGCAAGGGCCTACCATGCCTCCACCCCATACAAAATGTCAAGCTGTGCATCCAGGCTAAGGTCCATTCAGCCCTGTTTTAGAAGCCTTTGACATGATAGGACAGCCTTAGTTGGGCTATCTGGGAGGGAGTGAATGACACTAGGGATAACTTGTCAGAGGACTGCACAAGGAACCATTAAAGGGATTGCTAGCATTTGTTGTGCATGCTTTCATTGTGCATGATAACATGCTTGTTGAGAACAACATAATGTCAATCATGATTGAATTTCAAGTGGTTTTTGATGGTTGAGGATGATTGCAGCAAGTTAGATCAATTAAATATTTTGTTCACCTCTCAATTAATCTCAGTTGTTGCAGTGACAGTGTAGGTTATTTAGTCTTGCTCTATGTTGTCTTCTTTTGGGCATTCTGTGTAGTTTTGCATCATTTGTTATTTGTGGATCATGGATGACCCCTTGAATGTGTTCTCAGACACTTGATGTTCTTTGGTGGCCAAAAGTTATGATATAATTTTTTTACTACATTCAATACAAACCTCATACATTTTATCAAAAACATTTACAATATGGAGCCTTAATTAATCCTATTGTTAGCCTTGTTGAAGCCTATTCAATGTTGGGAACTTTTAAATGAGATTCACATACTTTTGATCATTGTTCGCAGAATCGGTGAGTACTAGCGGGTTTGAAACCCAAGCGAGTTACTCGTGGGTCTACTTGCGAGCCAGTAGGAGCAGAAAACTTGCCGATGAAATGCCTAAAACTCATCGATTTTTCCAGTAAAACTCACTAATTTTTGCATGGAAATCATTGGCAAAAAATGCGGGATAAAAAACATTCTACGAACATGGTTTTGATGTGTTTTTTTTCTCTTTAAACTCTCAAAAATCCATTGTGAAAATGGTGTGTAGGATGAGGTTTTGTGTGGTTTCAAAGGCCTTAATTTGGGCTTAGTGGTGGGGGTGCTTCCTCTCGACCCCACCTTGCATTGCAACAGGGAATGCACCAAGGGTGCTGCCCCCAAAACCCCACAAGGGACATTGCCCCTCGACCCCACTGGGGCTGTTGGCCCTAGACCCCCAAGAGGGGTGTTGCCCCTCGACCCCGTTGGGGGCGTTGCCCCCGAAGCCTCGCTGCCCCCAAACCCCTGCACCCAAGTGGGGGTGTTTCCCCAAATCCCCACCAAACTTATTTGATTCTTTTTGTAGCTATCTTTTGCATAAAGTTTATATTTTTTCAAGAAATGTTTTTTTCAAAAATTTAAGTGTTTTTTAAGGTGCTGAGTTTTACCGAGTACTCTCAGAGTCAATTTTTTTGGCTTGCCAAGTACTCTCTGTCTCTGAGTTTTTGAACTATGCTTCTGATCATTATAAAATTGTCAAAAATAAATCTTCCTTTCATCATTTTTGTCTAGTCTTGCTTAAACACCATTGAAACACAATGTCTAATCTTCCTAGACTAAGTAGCCGGTTCCCGTTTGGGGGTTTGGTTCGCCGGTTCGGGTAAAAATTTTTTTGGGTTTGGGTTCGTTAGTACAAAAAACATGTAAAAATAATATATATATATATATATATATATATATATATTGTAGAGAAGGGGGATTCACTACTCATGAGTCTCTTTATTTTCAAGAGAGTCCTAAGGGGCGAACTACCCTAAACTACCTCGAGGAACACAGCGAGAGTTCTAGAATCCGAAAGAGCAAATCATGAAGATTTTTTGGACAAACTAATAGGCTCTCGACCAAGGGAAGATAGCATGGAATAAGGACGACAACGTGGCACGTTGGCATCCCAGAGGCACGTTGTTGTCTCGTACGGACTAGAAACTGAGTTTATCACAAAAAACGACAAAGTGACTACCAAGAATCAGATTGCTAAGAACTCTTAAGATGCAGGAAAATAATAGAATATAACAAAACTGAAATGAAGTAAATGATAGAAATAAAAAGAATGGAGAAAGAAAATGCTCACAACACCCCAAGTAATGAAGCCTCCAGCTAGTAGATATCTTCAATACCTGCATGCGTAAGATTTGGAAAAAATGTTGGGGTTGTATAGGGGTTTGCCTCAGTCAAACCCCCGTTTTGGTGTTCCCACCTCCACGGCCAACCAGATAGATAGAGAGAAATGAACAAAGGAGTGATAAAAGCAATTCCCGCTCGAGGAGGACCCATATCACCAAATAGAGATGCAATTAATAGGGGATATGTGAAATCCCAGGATGTTCACAAGCACAAGGTAAGGGAGATAGAGCTGCAAGGCTTAAGGAAGCCAAATGGAGAGAGCGGTAGAGCTTCAAGAGCTAAGAGAGAGTTGTAAAGGGTGTTGTGAGAGCTTTAGAAAATGCTGTTGTAGCAAGCTGTAAAGGTTTGAGGCTGCTGTAACAAACAAGGGAGTTGTGTGTTGGTGTAAGAACTAACACCTCTGGAGTGTAAGTTTGTACGGACAACTATGCACACTACATAATGAGTGCTCTTCAAATTAGGAGGGGAAGCTCCCTCGTTGTGCTGGAATGCATAGAATGGAAAAGTAAACCAGTATCCTATCTTTTTGTTCTCAGCTAGTAGAGGCACAAGGTTAAGAAAACCTAGAACATTGCAACTAAGTATTTTTTGGTTTCATAGATCAGCTAACTACAACTAAGCTAACTTCTTTAAATCTATCCAGTTTCTTCAAGAAACAGAGCATGAGGAAATGGAGCGAGAATGTATTAGACGATAAACTTCAGGTGCGGGCTCACAACATGAAGGCAAGGGAGGCGCAACTATTTGCTTATCCGGGAAGAAGCTTATTTAAAACAAACGAATAAACGGTAAACCTGGTATAGCTTCACAATATGAAGGCAAGGTAGGCACAACTATCTGCTTGGCTGAATGAGTCTACTATCACACGTCAAACAATAAGCTTTAAGTACAGTTTCGCAACATGAAGGCAAGGTGGGCACAACTATTTGCTCTTCTGAATAGGCTCATGATAAACAAAACACAAGGTAAGCAACTGGGATAGTATATTGTATAGACAAAACACGCATGCAATAACGATCAAACCGGCAACCCCATTTAACTAAGATTGAATGAACACCATGACAATAACATGAAGGCAAGGTAGGCGCAGCAATTTATTATAACAACAATCACTCTTGAACAGATATAGTAATAGCAATACTATAGGCAAGGTAGGCGCAACATGTATTCTATCAAGCAAAAGTTCTAATTTACAAGGGTGAACCAATCTTGAGAATAGGCATGTTGCCGACAACGCAACAATTCTCTATCACCAGGAAAAAATTTTTTTACAAATGAGCTGAAAGCTCTTATTTATAGACATCAAAAGTGTAGGCAACCCTAAAATCACCTTGAGTCAACTACAGTCCTGCAGTGCATGCAAGATCTTATTCTCTAAACCTAATTGAATGAAACTACACCATTAACTTGAAAGATACCATCAGTTAACTAAAACAAGACTCAATAAAATGGACATGTGCAATATGCACGTCCTTATTGAAATGAAAACTAACTAATCTAAACTCCAAGTATATGTAGATGTTTCCAAGATAGACATGCGTGAGATGCATGATAGCAAGTTAACTCAGAAAAGAAACGCTAAGTTTAACTCCCGTGTTTGATGTCTATCTTGGAAAGGTGGGACGCCCTGATCTGGAGTTCACTGGTTGTGATCTCAAGCAAGTAACCCCTCCACGAGGTTAGTGACTGCATCACCATCTAGAGGTCGTCACATGTCTTAACTATCAATTCACTGCTTGTCAACAACTCAAGCAAACCTGGAAACCTCTTGGCACTTCACTGATTGGTAACTTTGGCGGCTCTGCAATTGAAGTGATGGTCACTGTTTCTTCTACAGCTTGACGCTTCTCACGTTTTTGACGCTTTTCTCTTTGCATGATGAAACCACAAAGTTTGACTGCAAACACTTTGGTTGTGAGAAATGCAAATGAATTTGTTGCACAAGCAGAAACCCAACGGTATCAACCCTCTAAACTGGCCTCGGAAGACAATTAGCTATACGAGGCATGAAACCATGTGAACTTGAGTGACTACGCTTGTCATCCTTTCCGATGCGCTTGATACAAATCGATGTCATCTTTTCTGATGAAATCATGAATTAAGACTGACTAAGTCTTGAATTCGTTCTGCGTGAACTACATCCTGAAAAACTCGCCTATTGACTGTGAACATGGCTATATTCTGATAATTTCTCCAGAAAACCAAATATCTCTCCTAATGAGGCTAAAAATAGCTTGTCGGAGGGCAATTTTCACAGAAAATTTTGAGACGTGGTTTTTATGTAGAATCAAATTCTAAGATGACCCACAATGTCAGAATTGTGAAAAAATGTGATTTAGGCCCGCATGCAAAAGTTTTTCAGTTGAGATCTGAGGGGTTGTGAGGACATTTTTTCCCGAGAAAATCTAAGATATGGGTTTTGTCCAGAAGATAATTCTAAGACAACCCACAACGTTAGATTCGAAAAATATCGACTTCTACTCCACCATGCAAAGGAATTTCACTTTAGAAAATCAGAGCCTCAAGAACTGATACTCTGGAACAAATTTTCCCTGAAAATTCTAGCACATGGGTTTTGCTGAGAAAGCAATTCTGAATCAACCCAGATGATTTGTTTTGCCAAAAACGCCAATTCTTTCAAAACTGCGAGAGAATTTAAGACGAAAAGATGGAAGAATTTTAGAGAAGAAGAAAGATGTTTTTCAGTTTTTATTTATTTATTATCTTCTTCTATCAAAATTGCCACTCTGCCTTGAATTTTGCTGATGAATCTGGACTTGTACCTGCAAAAGAAGATTTTCGATGCCTTCACAACTGACTGCTGAAGAAATTCGCCCAACTCTGGAAAGAATTCACCTCTGCTCAAGCTGGATGAATGAAATGATGAATGCCATGCTTGCATAACTAGAGCAAAATCGTACCACAAAAGCAAGACTGCAAGCTCAAACCCTAACTGTGAAGGAAGAATTTGATTGGCCCTTCACCAGCTGAACTGCCACTGTCTCTGAATCTTAGATAAAAATAATATTTTAATCTAAAGCATGCAAACTAAAAAGAGGCACCAATATTTAGCTCTTTGAAGAAATTCGTCACTTTTTAATGCCTTGCATGCAAAAATATTATTTTAATCATTTTGCTAAAATTAGCATCTTGTTGTGCTCAACACACTTGATTGATTCTAAAAAGTCAAATTTTGATCTTTTAGGCATCCATTTGCAAGAGTTATGAGACTTTTGAGAATCTGCTATTTTATAGCTGACTACGAAATTACCTCTGGCCATGTTCAATTTTGATTTTCAGATGATTGAATGATCCTACGACCGTGCTGAGATATCCGCTGCAAAGCCTGCATGACAAAGATGAAATATTTGCTGGGAGCAACAACTGCTAAAATCATCATTTGACACCTTAGAAAGTTAGGCGCCTCTGATTAAATTAATGCATTGACTCCAGACTTAGCCATTTCTCCGTATTGCCTTCTGATGCTTCAAACTGCTATTGACGGTGACTGATGAAACCTGTTGACTGGATAGTGGATTCACTGTGTGACTGGAAGTACTCTGCATCTAATGACCGTATTTGAGGTATTTGCAAACTGAATCAAGAACCCCAAAAAGATGGGCGCCCCTATTCTGTGAAGATGCAAACACCATTCTGTCAAAAGTGTTACTTTCGTCCAAGCACCATACTTTGACCCTTGATACCGGGAGCTGGAATGCTCCGATTCGCGTGCCGCTGGTCTCTCTGTATAATTTGGTCAACTTGCAAGAGATGTTCTTGGAGAAGACAAAGCCAAAAAACTGCTTCTAAGGCCCTTAAAAGAGAATCGCCTTTTTCAAAGAAAATTCTAATCTTATACTGAGTCATTTTTTGAACTGTCTTAAACCACTTCCATTTTACAGCATTGTCACCTTGACCTCGCACGTACGAACACTCGCCAAATCCCGGAGGCTGTCGGCTGGACTCGTTGAATGGTTGGAGTAATTGCACACAAGTCTTGTGAAGACTACAATTGCAAATAACCCCATCTGTCAAGCCTAAAGGTTGGGCGCCCCTAGCCTATAGATGTGTAGCTTAGTGTAGCCATGCTTCACCATCCTCTGTTTTACGTGTTCGGTAGAACCTCTGTCATGATCTCTCAGAATGTCAGATCGTCTTGTGAACGGGTGCATCACGAAGCTGGATTGAACTGGAAAAGATCTTAGAAAGACCCTCTTTGCAAACTCATCCATCTGACAAGTCATTTTCAAGGGCGCCCCTGGGCTACAGGGGTGCTCAAACCATGTACTAGCAATCTTTGATCACACATATCCTGCCTGCAGTTTCCACTTTTGACGCTGATAACCGGAGTTCTGCACTGGATATGCTTCCGCTTGATAGCTCGTTGAAAAGCTAGATTGATTCTGCAAAGACTGAATCCAGTAATACACACATGCATCCAGATCTGAGCTTTCAAAAGGAAGGGCGCCCCTAGGCTACATGGGAGCGGATCCGTATTTCTATACTACCTCCTTGTGAGAAAACACTCCTCATAACCTTTGCTTCTGTCTTCGTTTGCCGGAGTTCTGTAACTCGGATGGTCTTGCTCCATGGCTAGTCAGAAAGCTGACTGAAAACATAAAACAATGAATGTGTTCTCAATCCAAAACAATCAAATCTTGACCTTCAAATGGAAGGGCACCCTTGGGCTACAGGGGAGCAGATTTGCTCTGAATTCATTGATTTTCACCATTTTATACTTTGCAAATGCTATATCCATTGCTGAGTTTGACCATGTCGACGTGCTGTGACTGCCAAGGTGTGTGTATGACTATACTTCATCATTTTCACATGTACGGACATTGTAAAGCTGATTTGCACGTTGATTGTGCAAGTGTCTACTACGTTATATAGTGAAAAGTTCCCAGACTTAGAATATTTTAGCACTTTTTGCCAATTTGAAAATCCCCTTCGTCAAAAAGCATACTTTTCAACATCTTTCACCGTAGAGCGTTTTGCTTTGAGTTTCAGGCTTAGATATTGATACCTGGTACTGGCCAACTGCCATTGACGACCTCAGAGGTCCTAACTGTTCTTTTGAAAAAGTGAAAACTACCCACCAGCCTTAAATTGACTTTTAACTGAAACTGACTTCACCATTGTGATCGTGATGTGAAATAAGCCAATCAAAATTAATTTCAGCCAATTTTGACAAGTTCCTATTTTTTAGGGTTTCGAGCTAAAAATAGAGTTCAGAAACCCTAATTTTCAAAATTTTCAAATTTTGCCAGTATCTTCTTGGCATCACACTGACTAAAAGCCCATACTTTATTTACCCATTAACTAAGTTTTGACCTCCTTTTTACAAGGTTTAGACCATTTTAAGCAAAATGCCTTAATGAAGCAAAAAATTTGGTTTGGGTACAACACTGTGCAAGCAAGAGCAAAATGGGAGAATATGTCAAGATAAAAGCCAAGAAGGAGAAGAAGGCGAAATGAGTTGAAAAGACAATTTTTAAAAAGGGAAAAGAAGCTTCCTGAGTGGTTACAGGGCGTCCTGAGCTGTTACCATTGACAAAAGTCATAACAAGTGGCGAACATGCTCGAAAATAGCCGTTTGAATGTCACAATGTCACAGGATGCTAGTGTGGTGCGTCGACGTCTGCGCGACACGCTAGTGTCCAGACAGATCACGGAACAAAACGACGATAACAGGAAAGGCACAAAGTTTGACGCAAAGCAAACGTGCGAAGGTGGCTGTTGAAAAGGGGTTTCGAGCATCCTGAGGGGAAAAAGGCTTATGAAAGGACTAAATTGAGCCTACACAAGTTCCAAGGGAGTGGATACAAGAATGTATGTGAAATTGCAAGGGGTGCAATTTTACGACATTGCATTTTGCCCCCGCTTTAGTGGGAATATGAATCTACACTAATATGCATGCTAAAGGAAATCTACTAAACATAAATAAAATCATGATGCCAAAAGGATACTGTAGAGGAAGCAGATAACTCTTCGAACCAAAGAAGCATGCCCCTAGGCTGAAGACCTACAAAACAAACACATTAGACAAGAAAAACTTGCACAAGACAACAATGTTAGAACATAAAATGCCATTACATCACGCTGTTAGAACATATAAAAACACATACACACAAGCACACAACAACCTAAAGAATTTGAGTCAGCAAAGTGAAAGAGACCTCGATGCAAAAGGTTGTCTTAGTACTATGTGTCGTCCCCAAATTAAGAAATAACACATAGAAGAATTCTTAAAAGGAGAGAAGGTAAGGATTGATCGCTTCAAGAGAAGAATGCACCCAAAAGTCAGGGAAGCAACCAATATTGAAGATAGAAAGAGCATATACTCAGGATGAAGAAGATGCAGATCTTCGATCTGATATACACATTTGAGGAGAAAGAGAATTTAAGAGAAAGATGGAGAAGCTAGAAAGGAATGAAAATTCCAAGAGAGATGGCTCCACAGGTCCTTAGACCCAAGGAGGGTTAAACAAATGCACCGCAGATCTGCAGACGTACGGAAGGTGAACAAAAGGTGTTGTAGGTACTCTCTCCTATAAGGTTGAACAAATTGCACCGAAGGCCCACAGACCAACAATGAACAAATCCCGCAGGATACAAGTGCTTCACAGGTCCTCGGACCTGTAAAGGTGTTCCCCCAAGTACTCTCTCATAAAGGAAGCCCAATGTGAGGGGACTCTGTAGAGTCGGCTTGGGCCTTATAGGTGCTCAGTCCTACAAGGTTGATTGAAAAGCATCTTCACAGGCACACCTGCAAAGCAACATGTTAATCCACAAACTAAACATGTTAGGCAAGCTTGATGCAAAGGAGCTGTACAGGTTCTCGATCCTACAGAGCAAGACTGATTAGAGAAGCTTATGGCTACCGCAAGCTGCATTGCAAGACAGTCACAAAAAGATAGGTCTAGTCGGGCTGCCCCCAAGCTAGATGCCGAGATAAAACTTTCAAAGGCTGTCCCTCGGGAACCCTTTAAGGTAGCAAGGGGCCCACTCAAGGGACGCCTCATCTGAAAGACACAGAGAAGAAAGGGGGTCATTTAAGGAGGACACACATCTCCAAAACAAGTTATCACTACCCTCAACATGCAGGGGAGGTGAACCATGCAAGATACTTAGAACATACAGGATATAGGTAGACCTCGATATCACTTGTCATTTGAAGAAGAGGCAGGTGCATCAACAAATAAATGAGTGATGGCACCAAAATCGTGAAGTTGTATTTTATCTTTCAAGGCCTTACATTCACTAGTGGAATGGCCAAGCACTCGATGGTATGCACAAAAAGATTGTTTTTCTTTATCATCTTTATGAAATTTCTTATGTGTAGGAGAAGGAAGAGTGATTAAGCAGGCTTTTAGAAGCCTCAATAGGATACACTCTTGCTCAAACAAAGAATGAGGAGCAAGAAGCAACCCTTTCTCTTGTGGAGAAGGACTCCACTACTTACAAGAGGAAGGCATGAAGATAGCAGATAGTGGCAGATGAATCATTTCGCAAGAACGAGGTTGAGCAGAAATTGCGTCCACATTCAACCGCAGTTTCTGTTTAGATTGTTCATTCAAGCAACCAAGCCCCAAATTACGCTTACGAGGTGCACATTCTATAGGGACCTAGATACCTTGTTCATTACACCCACAACCTTTACACCCATAGTAATATTTAGAGGTGAGCTTAATGCCAGGGCCATAACGTGTTTGCAAGTCTTGAAAAGGAGGATCTACATAGAGAGTATTATTCCAGCAATGGGGATAATACTCTTCTACAGGATCACCACTAACCTCCTTGATAGGATTACCAACATTAACCTCTTTAATAGAAGCACGATCATCTTCCTCAGAAGGAGGAGGATTGGCATTACGGACATTACAACTATTGCTCACATTATCCCGCGACACAAAAGACTAATCATCTTTGATAGTGGGTGTAGATGATGTTATCTAAAGGTCTAAGTGGATCGGGGCGACTTTATTTTCTCCAATGAAGGATTTCGTAAAGTCTAGAGAACCTCAATCATCACCAAGACATGCAATTTCTTGAGAAGAGGTAGAAGGAGCAAACATAAGATTTCTTGCTTCAGAAGGATCTTCTTCAGGGACATCTATCTCAAGAGTATCCTTTGTAGTAGGTATTGCTAGAGTAAACATCGACACATTGGAAGACATTGAAGCGATAAGAGTAGGCACAACCGAAACTTGACCGACAACTGCCATCTCACATAAGTGCATAGCCTCAGGGTCAGCTCTGACTGTGACTACTTTATTGTTACAAATGAACTTAATAGGTTTATGCAAGGTAGACGAGACTGCACCCATAGCATGAATCCATGGTCTACCTAGAAGAAGGTTATACGGTAATTTGTCTGACATAACATATACAAGGGTGGGTACGATATCAGGTCCCAACCTCAAAGGCAAGACTATCGTGCCTAGGGCTTGTCGACCGACATTATCGAACCCACGAATGTCAACAAAAGAAGCATTAAGAGAAGATGAATCAATATTAATCTTAGACAATAGATCAATGTGAAATATCCCAGCCAATTTTTTCATTTTATTACACAGCTAAATTCACCTATTAGCATTAGTGCAAACATAAACCAACTGAATGTAACCCTCTCCTCTGATCAACCCAGATCCCAATGCGGGCAAGATTGAGAGCATACACGAAAGGGGCTCGTTAGAATAACAAAGCTTGCTGAAAGTAACGGAAAGGAGGTGCAATCACTCTACCACTTATTCAGCGGGAGGACTGGAATTAGAAATTACAATGCTGAAAGTAAATATGCAACACGACCACTTTTCAGCGGGAGTGTGTTGACGGCTCAGCCGATCAGCAATATGTAAATGCAATACCAAAGTAACTAGGCGGCATGCCAGCCTCTTCCACTTTTCAGCGGGTGGTACATGAAAGTAAATACTGAAATGAAAGATTGAGGCAATGCCAGTCTCTTCCACAAACGTGGGAAACTATGAAATTGCAAGAATTAAAATGGCTGAACAGTACTACTGTAGCAGCGTTACAATATGAGTTTCTCCTGCAAATATCACTGTATTTGAAATGCCTCAATGCTGCAATGAAGTATCATATCTCTCCTATCATCAAAAGACTCGATCCACACTAAACCCAACCCCAAGGGCAAACTTTTACAATCTGATTTTGACAGACCAGCAACTGAAAATGCACAAACCAGCAACTAGACAACCCTATAAAATGCTCATAACTCCCTCATAACTATTCTGAATGACATGGGACCAAGCGCAATGAACTCCTAGGAAGATGGCGACCAATTTATGACCAAGAAATAGCTGCAACAACTACTCAATGAATTATCTAAACATTTGCCAGGCATGACAAAGTAGAATGACCTCAAGAGGGGCAACTTCTGCAAAATAAAATCCAAATCTGCATATTAAAATCTGAAAATCACCAGAGAGGGGCGCCCAAGGCTGCAAAACACAATGATCAAATACCCATAACTAGATAAAAATCATTCAAAGACATATGAGTGAAAAACCAGTTCAGCCACAGCCAATACAACAACTGTAGAAAGACTGAAAATACAATAACTTAATTGCAAAATGCAAAACAACTCAATATGAAACTAATCTCAACTAGTTGCTATCTTTCAAGCAAGAAGTTAAGCCGACTAGGAGGTATGCATCCCTCGAAGCAATCCCGTTACCATTCCGGCAGCATAACAATATTGTAAAACATAAGATGCTGAAAGAGAGAGCAAAGCCTCTTATTTATAACTTTCTCCAACCTCAAATTCAAATTCCTTTTCCCTCCAATTAGGTCGCTCCCATGAGATTCACATTCAAATTCACTTTGACATTTGCCTTTCATTTCAAACTTCATTCTCCATAACTTGGCGTCCAAACATAAGGAGGATGAAACTTTATTTAAAATGTCAATAAAGTATATTTTGGCGTCCAAAATAATAATAAAGTGAAACACTTTATTAAAGTGAAATATAAATATAATCGACCACTTATTTCTCCAAGGCGTCCAAACATGCCTTTTAAATATTTCACTTAAAATGATATTCTCATCAAATATCAAATTTGCCGAAATAATCACCTCAAATGCTAGAGACCAACTGACTATACTGCCCTGCCCGAAATAGCCATAATACCAAGTTGTTGAAACACTGCCAAAAATAGCACCAAGGGTGTTGGAGACCAAACTTCTCCAATCGACCTGCCAGATATAACCACTGAACTGAACTGCAGAAACCCCACTAAATATAGTACGGCTAAAAATAGAACTTACTAAAAATAGCATATTGCTAAAAATAGTAAGTTGTTCCAAACTCATTTTAACCACAATCCGAGCAGCCATCGTACTTACTAAAAATAGTAAGTCCAGAAAAGTTCTCGGATTCAATTGCATGTCATGTTGTCGCGAAGCTCTCTGAAAACCCAGAAGAAATCTAGAATCCGAACTGTAAAACTCCAACATGTAGCTGTCGTAACTTACTAAAAATAGTAAGTTCGGAAAAGTTCTCTGATTCAGTTGCATGTCATACCACTGCGAAGCTCTCTGAAAACCCAGAAGGAATCCAAAATCCGAACTGTAAAACTCCAACATGCAGCCGTCGTAACTTATTAAAAATAGTAAGTCTGGAAAAGTTCTATGATTCAGTTGCATGCCATACCATTGTGAAGCTCTCTGAAAACCCAAAAGGAATCCAGAATCCGAATTGTAAAACTCCCACATGCAGCCGTCGTAACTTACTAAAAATAGTAAGTCCGGAAAAGTTCTCTGATTCAGTTGCATGTCATACCACTGCGAAGCTCTTTGAAAACCCAGAAGGAATCCAGAATCCGAACTGTAAAACTCCAACATGCAGATCCCTGAATCCTCAAGGAAAACCTCCAAGTAGCTGGAAACCCTAATTCTGCCTCTGACTAGCCTGCGAGCATCCAAGAATAGGCTAACAGTCACTAGAAGATGTAGTGATAAAAATGGGGACATTACACAATGCTACATACATTGAGTGCTGAACCAACATCAATGAGAGTACGTCTAATGCTGATAATATTAATATTAACTATAATCATTAAAGGATCTGCTTGTTTTTGCACATCCGAGGGTGGAAGTTCTTGTTGATAGAATGTAATATTCGGCAAATCCACACGAATATGAGCTAGCAACGCATTAACATTCGTCGGCCTGGTAGAAGAAGGCAAGGGATCTTTTGCAAGGCTTCCTAAAGCATACCTTGATAAACCGGAGATGACTAAAGCAAGTCCCATAGTGAGATCTTAGCCGGAGTGACTTGGAGTTGCTCAACAAGATCGTAGTCACCAGGTACTTTAGTCGTAGGTTTAGGAGCTTGAAGAAGGCTTGGTTGTTTATTCATTCTATTCTTATAAGTATGGGCTACCGCTCTGTAAGAGGGAGCCTTAAAAAGATCAAGAGAATCACTATCAAATGGAACACCATCAATAGAAGAAATCCTCTTAGGAGAAGGACTAATTGGAGTTAGGTAAATGACCGGTCTCTTAGGCCTTTGAGGGGTAGAAAAGACATAGATTACATTTACAGAATCATCACAACTAGTGGAATAATTATTCAAAGAAATATTCTCAACATCGATCCAGGAAGGATCAAATCTGGAAGGAGATTCATCATTCACTAATGCATCATCTCTAGAAGGGAGTGCATTGGAATGGAGAGAAGGTAGAGTAATGTTAAGAAAGGTATCAATGATTTCATCCTCATGCGCCAAAATATCCTTAGAACGAATCTCAAGAGAGGGATCAACAAAGAATAATAAGAAATGAGACAAGAACTCACTTTCACATGCTTGTAAGAGAACTTCTTGAAGCTTCTTAACAAAGCTGGAAAGAGATAGAAGGAAGAAAGATAGAAAATACATATTGAAATAGAGATAGAGACACGTTGGTCAATCCAGAGCAATCCAAGGGTGACAAAACTGAGAAAAACCAAAAATTCAAATTTTTATATTTTTTTCGGTTTTTTTCTATGCTATAGTAAATCATGTTTTCGGAGGGTCGTCGGAGCGGAATTTGGGGTTGAAACTTGTGTCAGTTCCTAAAAATGGGTTGTCGAAGGCACACTTTTTTAGGGATTGAATTAGTTCTCTTGGAGACCTTTCCAACGGTGTAAACGGTTCTGAATTCTAAGCACCGAGTCAAAAGTTATGACCCCACCAAGTTGGGGTAAATAAATTCCTAATTTTTTGAAAAATACTTTGGTTCACGTCGTGTTCACCAAAATGTAGAAAAGGGGGATTCGCTACTCATGAGTCTCTTTATTCTCAAGAGATTCCCCAGGGATGAACTGCCCTAAACTACCTCAAGGAATAGAACAAGAGTTCTAGAATTTGAAGGAGTAAATCACAAAGATTTTCTGGACAAACTGATAGGGTATCGGCCAAGGGACGACAACGCATAATAAGGACAACAACGCAATGCACTAGCATCCTAGAGGTGCACTGGCATCTCGTATGGACTAGAAACCGAGCTTATCACAGAAACGACAAAGTGACTACCAAGAATCAGATTGCTAAGAACTCTTAAGATACGGGAAAATAATAGAATATAACAAAACTGAAATGAAGTGAAGTAAATGATAGAAATAAAGAGAATGGAGAAAGAAAATGCTCACAACAACCCAAGTAATGAAGCCTCCAGATAGTAGATATATTCAATACTTGCATGCGTAAGATCTGGAGAAAATGTTGGGGCTGCATAGGGGTTTGCCTCAGTCAAACCCCCATTTTGGTGTTCCCACCTCCATAGACAGCCAGATAGAGAGAAATGAACAAAGGAGTGATAAAAGCAATCCCTGCTCGAGGAGGAGAACCCGTATCACCAAATAGAGATGCAATTGATAGGGGATATGTGAAATCCCAGAATGCTCGAAAGCACAAGGTAAGGGAGACAGAGCTGCAAGGCTTAAGGAAGCCAAATGGAGAGAGTAATAGAGCTGCAAGAGCTAAGAGAGTTGTAAAGGGTGTTGTGAGAACTTTAGAAAATGCTATTGTAGCAAGCTATAAAGGCTTGAGGCTGTTGTAAAAAACAAGGGAGCTGTGCAAGCAAAGAGCAAAATGGGAGAATATGTCAAGATAGAAGCCAAGAAGGAGAATTAGAAGGCCAAATGAGTTGAAAAGATAGATTTTAAAGAGGGAAAAGAAGCTTCTTGAGCGGTTATAGGGTGTCCCTAGCCGTTACCACCGACAAAAGTCGTTGACAAGTGGCTAACATGCTTGGAAATAGCCGTTTGAACGTCAAAATGTGACAGGATGCTAGTGCGATGCGCGGAAGTCTATGCGACGCGCTAGTGTCCAAACACATCACGCTACAAAACAACAAGAACGAGAAAGGCACAAAGTTTGACACAAAGCGAACGCGCGAAGGTGGCTGCAGAAAATGGGTCCCGAGCATCTTGAGAGGGGAGAAAGGCTTATGCAGGGGCTAAAATGAGCCTACACAAGTTCTAAGGGAGTGAACACTAAAGTGGATACAAGAATGTGGATTATCTAAATCATCAATATCAATGTCAACATTGACATTAGATGATGCAGGAAGACTAGATGAATCACAAGCAGTCACAATGGCACTGTCACTAGCACTGCTATTGTGCCCATCCTGTTGCTAGATATTGGACTCCTCATATGCAATATGGTGGGAAGTTGAAGCATCCAAGTTAGTATGCTCTGGCTCTATATCCCACAACTTTGTCTCCCCTTCCTTGTAGTCATGTTGTTTGTGTGAAAGGAGACGCATGTTGGAATGCACATATACTAAGTTCTCCGCTCTTTCTAAGAGAAATTTATTGTGCTTTATTGAGTGGATGAAAGAATATGTGCTCCAATTCCTCTCAGATGCAGATGAACTAGCAACCTATGAAGACAAAAGTAAACAATTAAAGTTCTTTTTATAAAAAAATAAATATATAATCAAAATTTTAAAACTAAATATGAAAATTTATTAAACTTTTGATAAAACTTTGATTGCAAGGGGCTGCAAATGTTGAAAGTATTGTCAGTGGAAGTACCACCAACTATGAGCATCCTTTAAGAACCTATCACGAAGAGCATCAACACCTTGACCATTTGAGTGCACAAAATCAATGAACTCGTGACTACACCTCGCAATTCAGGATTAGGGAAGAGTCTCTTGAATGCTTCCTTGTACCCTTCAGCCACTTCAAAAGCTCTATATGGAGGAAGCCTTCTTGGCACAAAAAGAATCTGACTACTGTAGTATTTTGGAGTCAATGCAAAGGCAAGAAGATGTAATGGAGTTGTCATTTTGTTCCATCTTTCTTCAACAATTGTTTGCACTTGTTTGAAGAAAGCCTCTTCAGGGTCTTGCTCTTTCACATTTATGGTGCACTTGATCTTCTCAAGCATTGAGTCTATACTATCATATATCTCTCCAATGCATGGCTTGTCCATGTCAGAATAGTGAATCATACTCAAAATGGGCTCGGTTAAACTAAGGAGATACTCCACACGATCCCACCATGAGTCATCTAATATGATCCTCTTAATTTTTGTTTCCCTTTCAGTTCTGCTTTGCCTCCATACAAACCAATTTTCGCTAATCACCATACTAGAAAGTGGCTCTCTAACTTTCACAAATTGTCTCAAGACAGTTGTGTTAGAGGCAAAACGGGTCTTTGCAACCTGTTACAAATTAAAATTTAAAAATAATAATTAGAATTTAAAAACAAACTTTAAAGAAGAATTTCAATTAGAATACACAATCAAATTATGAAAACAAAACATGTAAATATTACTTCACTTACCTTCAATAGCTCCAATGTTGAAAATGATCTAAAGATCCCTTGAGACAAGTGGTGTTTGGTGATGAACATCTGAATGTCCTCAACCTCTGCATACAATTCTTTGATCCAAGCAATTTTATTCCCCATCTTTTGCAGCGTAAGATTGAGTGGAACGCACAAGGTGTCCAAAAGATATGTGAATATCATTCCTCAACCAATAACTCTACAACTCTACAATTCTTGGCGTTTTTCGTTACAACTTGAACAACATTGCAAGGTCCCACTTCCTCAATGGCTGAAATGAGATTTTTAGCAATAAATTGTCCATCTTTTACTTGCCCCTCACAATCCATGGTTTTCAAAAACATTGCTCCTTTAGGGGACACCGATATGACATTGATGAAAGGCCGATTTTATGAATCCTTCCAACCATTTGAAACAATGGAAACACCTGTCTCAACCCATGAATCCCTTATGGGCTTCAATGAATCGTCAACCAACGTGACCTCTTTTTCCAATAAGGTGCTACGCACCTTCTCATAACCCAGGCCCTTTTACCCTTTTGGAGCTTCATTAACTGTTCTCAACATCTCTTTCCAATATGGAGAACGAACAACATTATAAGCTATTCCATTTGCATATATACATCTTGTTACATTTTGGTTGGCAATGGCTCTACTCTCATTTTGAAATGCAAGTTCCAGAGGCCCCTTTGTTCTTTTGGTTGCAATGGGTTGTACACTTTGAGCTTGAGGATCTGGAGTGGCCATAAATGGGTGGTCTTCTACCACAATATTGGAATTAGATGGGGGCAGCATTCCCTTTGATTTTTTTTTAATAAAGGGTGATTTGATTTTTGTGCTTCCTGTGCATCTACTGCTTCTTGCTCCATAATGTATCCTATGACTATCTCAGATGGAATAAGTACATTGTCTTTTCCAGGGCAAGCTTTGATGCCTTTTCCAAGTATTTTTCACAAATGTGCTTTCACCCTAAAATATGAACTAGAATATTGAACATCACATCCATTGTGTTTCCAAATGTAACCACCACCACCTAGAACCGGTTGTATCATTTCAACATACTTCCATAGAGGAGAATTCGGATCTGTTTTGAAGTTTGATTTAGTTGTCGAGCCGGAGGTAGAACCAGTTGACATTGTGATTCCTATGGCAATTTTTTTTGTAAACAATACATTCAAAACAAAAACAAAAAATTTGAAAACAAAATATTGATTTATAAAACCTATCTCTTTTGAATCTTTCATACATTCATAGAAGAATGGAAAAACATAGATAATATTAAACAAAACAAAGTTTCATATTTGTAAAACAAAAAAATGGATGAAAAAACTCAAAAAAGAAAAGAAAAAAACTTACCTCTTTGCAAAAATATCCTTCAACAATCTTGTGGCAGCCAATGAACACTTGCAAATGTGTAGAAATGCCAATGTAATTGTGTAGAAGCTTCAATGATCAATCTTCAACTCCTTTTGTCAATCCAATAAGCAAAAATAAATGCTCAACCTCTTTGAATGAAAATGCTTGTTTGCAAAACAAATGAATAAGAATGAGGTAGTTTAGGTGTTTAGAGTGATTTAGAAGTCACTTTTAGGGTTTCCTTGGGTGTGTATCAAAGTCAAACCCCAAAAAATGTTAAAAAATGAAAAAGAAGTGCCTTTTTGGTCGGCTGGACGTGCGGGTTCTGTCTGGGTTCTCTTTGGTTCGTTTGGGTTCCTCTTAGGCGAACCAGACCATTTTTTGCAGTACCTTGGCCGAACCCACAGGCGGACTAGCTCAGTACCAGCACTAGAACCGAACCGAACCTAAACTTGGGGCTAGCAGGGGCAAACCCGGTAACACAGCTCCTAGATAGAGAATTTGCTAGGATTTTGTAAGAAGTAATAAGGTGTTTGATAAGGTCACTAGCCCCAACCATTTCTCTTTTGAAGTCCTTGGGATTGAGTTTAGTTAGACTATCATCAATTGGCTCTCCTATTTGCAAAATATTAAGAGTTTATGAAATATGCTCTCTCAAGTTTTTTGATTTTTAAACCAAACATTTACAATAGAATCAATCACATGTTAAGGTTAGCATAACCCAAAATGTACATGATAGAACTCTAACCAAGAATGCGCCCTAAAACCACTTAAGGAGGAGGGGCGGGCATATGGTCAGAAGATCACTAGGATCTACTGAATCAATGAGTACGAGATTACATTAAAAGAGAAATATTAAACTCGACACCAAGAATGTGCACTCAAGATCCTTTGACAGGCGAGGTGCTAACATATGGTGGAGTACTACTGCTGAATTCAAATGAAACAAGGTGGATAACCAGCCAAAGAACTTTCCACGCTACCACGAAATAGTGGGGGGAAAAGATTACAAAATGATTACTTCTTCTGCTGCGGCAGGCATCCACTAAAGAGTGGGGATTCACCACTTGGAAGTGAGCATGAAAGAGATTACAAAACAAATTATCCACACTGGCGGTATACCATCCAGGGGTGCTTAATGTGAAGTTAATTAATTAATGCAGCAAAAGCTAAAACTGAAACAGTACTACTGTTGGCAGTTTGTACAAAGAAAAAAGCTGCAATTTACATTATTCATCACCATTTTTCTAAGCTGACTGAGCTGACTGCTGATGCTACTGCCCAAGATGGCACTACTAGAAATAAAACTTACTAAAAATAGTAAATTCTAAAAAGATGTCCAATGCCTTTGCAGGTCATACCATTGCGAAGCTCTCTGAAAACCCAGAAAGAATCCGCAATCCTTATTCATGCAAACCTTCTTTAGAACCCCTATAAAATAGGAAACCCTAATTTTCACATCTAAGTAGCCTACGGATTTCCGGAAATAGGCTAAATCCAAATAAAGAGCATAGGGCGAAAATGGGGATATTACAGAATCGCTGCTTTTAACACTTCAACCTTAATAAATTTCCATTGCTACCTTTTATTTGTCTTATTCTAATTTTGTCTTATCTGGTTTTTGTCTTATATAGATTTCTGCTGTCCTTTATTTCTGCCTTAAACAAATACAAATCACTGCACATTAAGGGTGGTCGGCCAGCACTGAAATAAATGTATTTTATTGTGCATTATGGAAGAGGTCGGCCAACATATTGGATCATATTGCTTCCTTAAAGGGTGACGACTAGGCTAAGGGAGTCGGCCTATATTATATGTTCATTAACTTTTCAAAACCAAATTGGCTCATGACTCTTCTATATTATCTTGAATTTAAATTCTTCTTCTCTTTCACAAGTCAGTCACCTTGGATTTAATTTGAACTCCATTCAAGCACACTTATATCTCAATTGTTTAAATGTTTAATTTAAACAATCACATATCTACTAGTTGGCCTCTAAATCCAGTGATCAACTTGTCTTATGCCTCTAAGTGATAATTCTATTCTTGCATTCTATGATATTGCCTTTTTTTGGCATTTTTGACAATCTCTTCAATCTTTAACATCAAATGACAACACTTAAATTTGACATCAATGATAACATGTTCTTATACTCTCACCCGTTAATGACTATCTTCTTAGTCTCAATGACAACATGTGTATGCACCTTTGACATCAATGAGAAATATTCCAACAAACCTTACATTACGTCTCTTCTCCTTTTAATATGTAATGTCCCCTTTCTAGTGGAAGCAATTAAACCCAAATCTTGCATTCAAAGTGTTTCTCGAAGAGACATTAGAAATGTTAAAGATCAATAAATTTCAGTGATAACATCTAATAAGATCAAAGATGATATAAATATTTCATTCTTGTCAAAGGATTATTCATTTCCTTCATTATGAGTGATTCTTCTATAATATGTTTCCTAAGTACATTAGGGTAGATATTAATGTCTTTTAGAATCCATAGATCGAACTCAATTATACCATTTATAATCATAGTGAATGAATAGAATCATTATTACTTAGAAGGCTCAATAATTGTTGCAAGCATCATTATTGGATAATCATAAATAATAAATTAAATATATATATTATATGTATATATTATACATGACACCACCTAGGAGGTATATATGAATCTCAATATATATATCTAAATATATGCTTATCAATTACCAAAATATATTTATCAATATATGAATTATACATACAGAAAATGGATTATACATGGGTCATCCCTATATTATACATCCAATATTATTACATCCTGCTGACGATATAATAATAGACACCAAGTATTATTACTCCTGATGATAATATCATGAATAATATATCATAAATAATCAAATAACATTACATATCAAATATGATTAACATCACATTGTAAATAATATATATATCAAATATTACTAATACCTCACTATCCTTACCTATAATAAATATCACATACCAGATATTGTGATCTGCAGACTCTGACTTTACCACCAATCTGCCGTCTCTCCTCTTCTCTACAGCCAGCGATCTGCAATCTCTTTCTTTCCTAGCCAGCGATCTCTTACTTTGCTTTTCCTAATTCCTTAATCCCCCTCCTAAGTTGTCGTCCCTGCTACAATATATATATATTCATTTATAATTATATATATCCCGATTTCTTATCCTCTCCACTTGTAATCGCTGTTGGGGACGTGACCTTTCATGACACTGTGCTGGAGCCGATTCACCACCAAGGGTCGGCTCTTTTGACCCATCCTTAGGTAATTCTTCCTGATTTCTTAATCGTTATGTTTAGGAGTTCGGTTTGGTAATATTTGTCTTTAATTGTTGTTTATTTATATTTCATAGTTTATATTCTATTTCATATACTTTCCTTTATTTATGGTTGATGGAATCATAAATATTTATTAGTTATTATATTTATATTTATATGATTTTCATGTATTATTATTATAGATTTATCATTGTAATATATGTTATTCTATAGGAGATAATCATGTTAGATATAAATATAATTATGATATTGTTTATAATGATCATTTATATTAAATTGTAATTGCTCATACTTATATTTTGATATTTATTTTATGTGTGTTAATATTATGTTATTATAGTAATTGTTTAATAATATCAATTGTTTGTATTGTTTAATACTTATATTTTATTATAATATTATCTAATGATAATTATAATTGATATATATTTTGATATTCACTTAGATATTTATTTTATTTATTTATTAGTATTTCAATATTTCATATTTGGGTGTTACAATTTTGGGGGACATGACATAATATCACTTCATATCTCTTCATGGAGAGAGGCAATTTTTCAAAGGGAAGTCATCCCCTTTCAAAGAGGCACCCCAATTAATATTTAAATGGGACTTGTCCCCAAACATGGGCGCTATAAAATGAAACAACTTGGGCGCCAAACACATGGGTCAACCATAATAAATTAAATCATAATAGTATTTCATGTGTTGGCCAACCAATTAAAATTCTCTTTTGACATCAATTACAATATTTCTAACAATCCTCCCCTTTGTCATTGATGGCAACTTTGCAAAGAAATAATCTGTGAATACAACAAGAACATAATTCTTCCTCTTTTTGTAATTCTCCCCCTTTGACATCAATGGCAAAGGGATGCTCATTACTCTCACAAAGAATATTCATCAACTGATCTTTTTCTGAGTTGTCTTTTGAATGCATCTCACGAAAGAATCTATAGAGTTGAAGGATAATATAGTGATTAGCTTCTCCTTAAGAATTTATTGGCTAGATGAAATATATCCCTCCTAGTTTCTACTTGAGATACTCAAAAGTCTCTTTTGGAAGAGGGTTCATAAAAATATATGTGATCTATTCTTTTGTCGCAATGCACTCCAACTTGACATGTTGTTTTGCTACATGTTCTCTTGAGAAATGATACTTGATAGGAATATGCTTTGTCCTAGAATTCATAACAAGGTTCTTTGAAATATTTATTGCACCATTTTTGTCACAAAGTATTGAAATTGGATGATCATATTCTACCTTAATGTCTTTCAATGTCTGCTTCATCCAAAGAACTTGTGTGCAACATGACATTGCTGCTATGTGTTTTGCTTTTGTTGTGGATAAAGAAACAAAAGCTTGTTTCTTGGTTAACCAAGACACTAAACTATTGCCAAGAAAGAATGCTCCTCCACTTGTACTTTTCCTATCATCAACATTGTCTGCCCAATTTGTATCTATATACGTTGCTAGAGTGAAATCTTCACCTCTTGGATACTACAAACCAAAGTCCAAAGTGCCCTTTGTAATGTCCCTTACCCGACTTTGCCCTAGAATTCACTTGTTTATCAGGTTTAGGGTTTCTTCTTTTTCAAATGAATGTTCTCTTTGACTAAGTAATCTTGGATTGAAGTCTGCATTTAATATTTCCACATGTACATATATCTGTTAGCATTAATATCTAGATATCCAAATATAAATATAATCACAAATCAATAATAAAGACATAAAGAGGAGTGGCATGGGTAGAGCCGCCCAAAGCTACCCATCTAAGCCCAAGAGCACAAGCGTCCTATCAGGACAACCCACCCCTTGGCCCCGAGTGATATGAACGTCTCGGAGTGGCGTGATTAGAGGAAACACTTGTACCTGCTTTATCTACATGTGCCATCACCTCGAAAGACACTCAACCTACTGGGGGAAGCCAGCGGAGCTTATAAGGGGTTCCAGGCCTACCACCCCTCCATGGCCGCAGCGGATTGTTAAGTAGGGTTTTTAGGCACCACCTGTCTTAGGCCCTTCCACCCTAGTAGGCTTACAAACACAGAGAATACAATCTTTTAGCAATCAAATACATTTGCATTTATTACTAATTCTTTAAGTTAATATCAACATCATTATCATCATGTTAATACTAAAAAAAGCATTACACCAATAATCAAATTAGAAATATCTATTCCTTATATTCAAAATATGCTAAATATTATTGCTTAAGTGAGTACATCACCTGAGTTGCTATATCTCTCCATATTTCCTTACTCGCTTCCTTCAACCTTGTACTAAATTGATCATAGGATGAGGAGAATTCATAAATATACATAATCTACTTATATTTATATAATTATTATTTCCTTATTCATATATATTATTTATTCATTGCATATTATTCATTATAAAATTTATCTATATCTATGCATATATACTTGCATGCCTATTAAATAATATATATATTAAATGGCTCTATATTCCAATGCGTAACAATAATTCTTGTTGCTATTCTAAATTGCAAATCCTATTTGTCCATGTTTTTTCCCCCTTCTTTATTTTCCTTCCTTCTATTTATACCATTCAAGGTAGGTGACTCATGGGGGGAATGTATTGTTTGGTGAAAGAGGTGACTTTTCATAAAATACATCTCTTTGTTAGATTTAATTGCTGCCTTTATTATCACAATAATATCTATTTTTAAAATAATATATTATTATTATAATTATGATATTTCAGATTTCTATTTATTTTATTATTTTATTTTGATATTTTATTGAACATATTTTAACATTAAAGTATAATAATAAAACAATTTGCTAATATCTTATTATTATTTTATTCTAATGTATTACAATCTTTGATGTGTAATGATTATAATATTTATTTATTATTATTTTTGATATTAAGTTATTTAATACTAGAATGTAATAACAATAATCTGTCTATATATTATTATTATATTTGTTATTTCATATTTATATATTTTATATTGATATAATACACATTTATTTTATATTTAGTATTAATATTGCTATTTATTAATTGATTTGTATTTTAACACTTGGTCTTTATGGTTTTGTTATTTCGGGGACATGACACCCTTTAGGTATTTAAATATTCTTTTGACTACTTGCACATAAGTTTATCTTGGTGTTGCCTGGAAACGTGCTACCATGCCTACTACTTGCATAATGTTTGGCCTTGATGTTGTCACATATGTAGGCTGCCAATCATTGACCTGTAAAGTGTTGGATTTGTTTTATGAGATACATCATCCTTTCTTAATTTACAGCTTGTGACCATAGGTGTGCTAACTAGTGTACAATCTTCCATTCTAAAAAATTTTCAACATCTCCTTGATATATTTAGTTTGTGAGATAAATATGCTTTTGTTCGATTGAGAAATTTGTAAACCAGGAAAGAATGACAACTCACTGAGCATAGGCATCTCAAACTCCTTTTGCATAATCTTTGCAAAATTTTGGCACATTTGTTTACTACTTACAAAAGTGATGTCATCTACATAAACCTCAACAATCAATTGTTTTTCACCTTCAATCTTGATGTAGAGATTATTGTCAGCAACTCCTCTTTTGAAGCCTTGTTGTAGTAGATATTTATCAAGTCTTGAATACTGGGCTCTGGGGGCTTGCTTTAGCCCATAAAGTGCTTTCTTCAATTTGCACATAATGTTTATTTTCTAATAATAGGAACCCTTCTGGTTGTTCAATGTATACCTCTTCCTCTAAAAATAGTCAATAACTTTGATATAATAGGTAGAGTCAACATCCATTTGATAGACTCTAAAGTTCTTGAAATAAACATATGCCAAAAAACATTCTAAAAGCTTGTAGTCTTGCAACAAGAGAAAAAGTTTCTTCAAAGTCAATACCTTCAACTTGAGCATAACCCTTACAAACTAACCTTGCTTTGTTTCTTATTACTTGATCATCTTCATTCAACTTATTCTAAAATCCCACTTAATACTGATCATATTCTTATCTTTTCTCAATTTGATTAAGCTTTTCTTCCATAGAATCAATCCAGTGCTTGTCTTCACTAGCTTAGGCTCTATTTTAGATAGCAAGGAAAGGTTTTCTTGTTCAGATGTACTTGCTAATCTTCTTCTAGTTTGTACTCCAATATCTTGTCACCAAGAATTAGACTTTCTAAATCATTCTTCTGGACAAATCTAGATGGTGCCTTTTTATCTTATCGTTCTATTTCTTCTTCTTCTTCCCTGCAATTTGACTCCTCTGGGTGATTATTTGCTTGTGCTTTCTCATTTTGATTCCTTGCTTCATCCACTTTTACATTGGCATTCTCTACAATCTTTTGCTATCTTTTATTGTAACATCTATAAGCCTTGCTCCTTGAGGAGTAACCAAGGAAGATGCTTTCATCAAATCTGGAATCAAACTTGCCTGAGTCCTCATCATCTCTTTTTATGTAGCACTTGCTCTTGAACACTTTGAAGTATTTAACTGTTGCTGGTCTACCCTTCCATAGTTCATAAGGTGTTTTGTTGTTGTTTACTCTAATTTTCCCTCTGTTCAAAATGTAGATTGTTGTGTCAATTGCTTCTCTCCAAAACATGTCTGATAGCTTAGATTCATTCAACATTGTTCTAGCCATCTCTTGTACAGTTTGATTCTTCCTTTCTACAACTCCATTTTGTTGTGGAGTTCTTGCAATAGAGAAATGTCTCTTAATTCCATGATTCTCACAAAATTCTTCAAATTCATTAGAGGTAAATTCACCTCCTCGATTGTTCTCAAGCACTTGATTTTTAAATTAGATTCATTCTCAACCAAGGCTTTAAAAGCTTTAAACTTCTCAAATGCCTCAGTTTTTTCTTTCAGGAAAGTAACCCATGTCATGCTACACTAATCATCAATAAACAACATAAAGTAGCTTTCACCTTGCAAGCTTTGTGTTCTTGTAGGCCCACAAAGGTCTGTATGGATAAGTTCCAATGGCTTTGTTGCTGAGTACTCCTTTGACTTGAAGCTTGCTTTTGTCCATTTCCCATGTTGACATTGCTTGCAAAGAGTGTTTGAAGGTTTAGCAATCTTTGGTATATCTCTTACAGCTTGCTTGGTGCTCATTTTCACTAGATTATCTAAGTTCATATGGCCCATTCTTCCATGCCATAACCATCTTTCATCTGTTTGTCCCATATAGCATTTTTCGCCCTTGATCTCCTTGATAATATATACGTTGTTCGTTGTTCTATTTGCATTTGCAACTAATTTTCCTAAAACTGTCTTCCTTATCTCACAACCTTGAGCATGAAATGTGAGGGTGTTTCCTTGATCACACATTTGATTAACACGAAGAAGAATATGCTTCAAACCTTCAACATACAAGACATTTTCTGTCTTTTTCTTCCCATTATCAAATTCAAGACTAATAGTACCATTTCCAATTATCCTTGTTGTAGCATTATCTCCAAATTTTACAGTGCTTCCGTTTACTTCCTTCAAAGAGAGAAACTTGCTTTTGTCTTTTGTCATGTTGTCAAAGCATCCACTGTCAATGTACCATTGGTGTCCTTCATTTTGTGCATGAAATGCAGTTTGTACAAGCATATATTTCTCCTTTTGTTTTTCTTGCTCTTGCCTCCTTTTCCAAACTTTTGTAGATTCTTCCTTTTGTTTATCAATGGCATCCACTTTCTTGTTTTGTCTAAGAGGTTCCACAAAACCACTTCTACAAAAACGTGCTATATAACCATAGTTATGGCACTTATAACATATAACAATGTAATCTAATAAAAGAGAATGAATTGTAGTCTAGTTTCTATTTAAGAACCCATAAGAACTTCCGTTTTTTATTCATACATACTTATTTCTTGCACGTATCCTACAATCCATTGCTTTATGACCAAAAGGATTACAGAAAAAGCAATAACCAAAGAAAGAATTTTGGAACCTGGTCATATGAGACTGTTTTGAAGGGAATATTCTTTTGAATATATTTTTATCCTTGTCTTCATTTTTAACAGACCCCTTGAATGCATCTGCAAAGCTTCTAGGCTTTTATGCATTTATCTTCTTTGGTGGTCCTGCAGACTTTGGATTTTGATATTTTTTTGTATTTCTCTGATTTTTTCATAGCCAAGGCCGGTCTTAATGAATGTTGACCTTTGGCAATCGATAATATCATCTAGAATTCCGATACTCTTCTCAAATTTTAATCTTTTGTTCAACTGAGCAATCGTTTTCTCCAATTCCTTCCTCAAAGAAACAATTTCATTTTCTAGCTTTTCGTAGTTATCATCCTTTGCCTTCAGCTAGGTTCTCACCTCCTCTTCTAAAATTTTCGCCTCTTCTAGTTGAATCTTTAAGCTGATGATAATCTTTGCTAATTCCTCAAGGCTTTGTGTCATCTTTGTTTTTGAATCATGTAATGTCCCCTTCCTAGGCAGTATAGTTGGTTCAGAGGTTAGCCTATCATGCTGATCCTCGTAGGCTGACAAATGTGTGTAGAGAATCACTTGAGGCAGTTATCCAGTGTTCGGGAACACTACTCTTTCAGTTGATTCAGGTTTGGGCCCTAGCAAACGTTTCCAGAGTGATTTACAGATACTTACTATTTATAGTAAGTTAGGCAGGCAGGAGTTGCTATTTATAGCAGGGCACTTGGTTCAGTTGGTCAGCTCAGTTTCGACCCAGTTTGATGATCTGATGAGCAAACAGTGTTTACTTGGGCATTTAATGTTTATTAAAAGTTTATTAATTTGACTTTATAATATAAAGTCACTTTAATGAAATATTAAAATAATTAAATGGTGAATTATAAAGTATTTAATACTTTATAATAAAAGGTTAAAATAATAATTAAATGAGCATTTAATTATTAATCAAAAAGGGATGCCATTTATTAAATATTTGTCCTAAGTTTAAAAAGGGCGAATTCATCATTTATTTAAATGATTATTAAAATGCCTTTTGGGTCGAACTTATGAAGGGAGATATAAATACTGCCAAGACAAATCGAATTCATAATGTTATGTTATGATTATTCAAATTTGTCTTTTCTATCTGAGAGCATTGGGGTTTGCGAAACAAGGGTTTCAGCAGATCATTGGATTTTCTAGAATGTTCCCTCTTTAGAATCAGGCATACTGAGACTATGCAATACCAGTTGAAGATGGTCAGTTGAGTGGCTTCATTCAGAGGTCATTACAGTGCATATTATAGAGTTCATATTCAGAGTTTTGAGCGATTATCTTCCAACAATGATTCGTCCAGTATCCGGCACGCATTTCAAGGCTGTACGGATTTCATTAATGCTGGTACAGGTCGTACTTTTGCAGCAGCAAGGGCCACACTTTTCCTGTAGGCAAAAACGCCTTGCCTTTTTGTCTTTTGTTTCCACCAGCTGGGGCGCCTAGGGTTTGTGGAGTTATTGCAGCCATTTCGAGGTGGGAGATTGCTTCCTGCCATTCAGCCGTACCATTACATGCTTTGTCACAGGCGGCTGCAAGCTTATCCAAGTTTTTTCAATAAATAGTTTGTTTTTTATCTATATGCTTGATTTCAGCAGTTGTAATCGTTCTGGAAGATCAATACATCATCTATCTTCAGATTCCGAGCTATATTCTATCATATTTAAATTGCTGGTATTTTATTTATATTTTTTAAGCATTTCTTTCAAAAATCGCACCATTGCAAAAAACTACAAAAACATCAAAAATACAGAAAACAAACAAAAACATAGCACTATCAGCCAGTGATTGGGTTGAGAGACACCTGGTCTCTTACAGTGGTATCAGAGCACAAAAGTCCTGCCAGCTTGTGCTTTTTCAATCAGAAGTTTGCTTTTTAGATGCTTTTTCATGAGTAGGGACATTATTTTCTACAGTAAGGGTTGAGGAATAGGCAGAGTTGAGGATTGGACAAGTCCACCCATTCTAGAAGGTGAGACAATATCAGGGATTCTTGGTACTCACAGATCTAGCTCTAGTAGTAGTGAAAACAGTGTGACTACACTCATGGCAGATCGAGAGATTCCTATAGAGGCTCCCAGAGATTCAGGGAAAGAAAAGGAAAATGCTGAGATGACTGAGGCATAATTCAAGAGTAGACATGACAATATGATGGACATGATGTCACAGTTGATAGGGACCATGAGACAGTATACTCCGCCTCACCAGCACTACATTCAGATAGGACAGTCTAGTGGGACAGCAGGTGTAGACCAACCACAGATGTCTGTACGGCCGCAATAGTCACCGGTTGTTCATGAGCGTAGTCCAGGACAACCCACCTTTATTACTAGGGAGGCACCACTGACTCCGGAGGCAGAACAACAGGTCACCATACAGAGTTTCAGCCACAACATGGTACTTCAGTAGTAGACGTGACCAAACTTTTCGGGGAGTACTCAACGTTAGCTCCTGAGATAAGGCAGTCATTGTCATTTCATGAGTTTATGGATGTGCATAAGCCCAGGGGTGGAGGCAGATTCGAGCGCAGAGCTCACCAGTACCAACCACCACCACAGGTGAACAGAGATCTTCAGCATGCAGTGAGCAAGATTGTCTTGCCTTATTTTGATGGCTCGAATAAGAATTCAGCGAGGTCTTGGGTACAGAAGCTAGACAATTACCTATCTTTGAGACCTATGCAGGAGGACGATGCCATTAAATTTTCCACACTACACCTCGATGGATTGGCGCATGATTAGTGGCATTACGACATGTACACATTGGGTCATCACCAGGTTACTACTTACCACGAGTTCACGAACAGGCTCATCGAGCGATTTGATAAGAAGGATCCATAACTTTACTTTAGAGAGCTAGCACAGGTCAAACAGACAGGTAGTTTGGATGCCTACATTGGGGAGTTTCAAAGGACTGCAATCATGGTGACAAGTATTTCGGAGAGAAGACTTGTCATTCTATTCACCGAGGGGTTATATGAGCCGATGAGAGGTTGGGTCAAGGCATTTGATCCTCCCACCTGTTGTGACCTTTTTCACACATCACCCCATCAAGATGGGGACCCCCTAAATTTTTGCTCCATTTTGGTCTTTTGGCTTTGGTTCGCTCTCTCTCTGGTCTCTGGTCCTTCCGGGGATGTCCTATCGTTTGACCCAGGTTGAAATATTGGTTAAGTCTGTGTAATTAGGGTTTTCATCCTTCAGGCTTATTAAGGGTCGAATTGAGTTATAAAATTGAAATCTAAGCTTAGTGCAGCAGTCAGAAGACTTCCAGCAGAGTCCCCCTAAATTTTCACTGTATTCCGGCAACTTACTATTTTTAGTAAGTATTCAATTTGGGACTATTTTATTGAGATTTTGGAATTCTGTCAGTTCCACTGCATCCGGGTAACATCAAGCTGCCTACACGTAAATTTTGAGCCAGATCAGATGACTTGCTATTTTTGGCAGTTCAAGCTTCAAGAGCCATTTTCAGGGTTTCCACATGAGCTTTTCAGATGCATGTCTGGAGAATCCTTCTGGGTTTTCCAAAACCTTCGCAGTGATGTAACATGCAAACCGAGACGACCACTTTCAGAGTTCAGCCTTCGGAGGCTATTTTTAGGGTTCGCATGCAGTGTTTTTCAACACATGTCGGGTTTTTCTGTACGGGTTTTTCGAGAGCTTCGCAACGGTGTGACATGCAAGCGGAGAAGATCAAAGTTTAAGGACTTACTATTTTTAGCCAGTGCATGCATGCAGACCAGTTTTCTGGGTTTTTCTGGGTTTTTTGAGATCCCACGGGCAATATGACATGCGAAACCATCCGACAGTGGATGAGTCACTTTTCAGGCGGTTTCTATTTTTAGCAGGTACACTCTGGCAGCCGCCCAACACTCCAGTTCAGCAGACAGAGCGACATGCAGAAGGAACGAAGTTAAACGGAGACCGTTCGGGATACATACAAGTCAAATTAGGGTTTCCACTTTTATAGGGGGTAAAATCCAAAAATAGCCGAAACGAAGTACCCCACCCATGTCAGCGCACTTCAAGGTACCTGCTGGCAAAATTTGAGCGAAATCGGAGAACTTACTATTTTTAGTAAGTCAGGGCACGACTATAAATAGCAGGTCTGCACCCGAGGTTGGCATCAGAGTAACACTCAAGCTATCAAGATCAAGCGTTGCAACTTTCAGGCAAAACGGAGCTACTGAAGTCAGAAAGTCAGAACTTACTATAAATAGCAGGTGGCTATAAATAGCAGGTCAGGGCAGAGGACTGGCAAAACAGGTTCACCAGGCAGAGAAGATCATATGATGAAATTTTCAGGCAAAACGGAGCCTTAGAGGTTGAAAATCAAGGGACTTGCTAAAAATAACACAACTTGCTAAAAATAGAATGCATAAACAAAGGCAGGCAGAGGCATGGAAAATATTCTAAGTGTGGGAAAATGAAAGTATCCCCTTCAAAATGCGCCCACCTCACAGATTGATAGCTTGAAAATTGTCTAAGGCAGAATTCAAAGTTGAGCATAGCAAATGCGCCCACCTTGATGGAAGCCTCGAAAGTTTCTAAGGCATAAAACAAAAGCTCATACCTCAAAATGCGCCCAAAGAGGAATAGGGGGAGCATCAAAATTTTCTAAGGCAAAAACGAAAGCACACCCATGAAAATGCGCCCTCACCTTGGAGAAAATGATGCTTGGTAAAAACGCCTAAGGCACACAAATGAAAGTTTCAAGGGTGAAATGCGCCCTCCAGAGAAAGTGAAAGCTCACCTCATGAAATGCGCCCTCATCTTGAAGCTTGGCCTAGTAAATGCGCCCAAGGAAGATGTTGCTGGAGAAAATTTCCTAAGGCAACGAAATGAAAGTGGAACCTATGAAATGCGCCCTCACCTTGAAAGGATATTCTAAGTGTTTGAAAAAATTTCTAAGTGTTAAGTGAAAGCTCAAGACCCCATATGCGCCCAAGGCAAGATAAAGTGGCTAAGACTTGGAAAAATTTCTAAGTGTTAAGTGAAAGCTCAAGACCCCATATGCGCCCAAGGTTGCTGGAGACTTAAATTTTATCTCTGAGGCACGAAATGTGAATAGCATAAGCCATTTGCGCCCAAGGAGGGATGAGAAACTTGGAAATTTCTAAGGTACAAAATGAAAGTGGGTTATGTTAAATGCGCCCTCAAGGAAGAGAATGTTAATAAAATTTCTAAGGCATGGAGATTTTAAGTAAATAAAATAAAATGCCAAGGGGAAATATACGCCTAAGGGGGGTGAAGATTTAAATTTTCTATCAGGTGTGTGAAGTGAAGAATGTCTAAGGCGTGGGAATTAAAAATTGAATGAGATCAAATACGCCTGAGGGAGAAAAGGATTTTAATAAAATTCCTAAGTCATGGAAAATAAAACGCCAGAAGTATGAAGATGTTCGAAAGTTTCCTAAGTGAAACAAGTATTTCACTAGATAGAAATACACCCTTGGCATGAAGAGTTTGAGAGACGATATGAGAATTTTCCAGACATTTAAACGGGGTTGACAACTCGATGAATATTTTCCATGGGTCAAGTGAAAATCAAATGAACCCATTTAAAATACACCCATGAGTTAACAGAGTTTGAAAATTAATTTCCTAAGGGAAATTTTAATATTTTCAGAGGGAATTTGTTTTGCCTAGATTATTTCCCTGACGGAAGTTAAATCTCAAAGGATGAATTATTTCGAGCACGCAAATAATTTTTAATCACCCGGAGTTGAACATTTTAATGAGAGAATTTAAAATGTCTAAGGCAAATTTTATGAAATCGAGGATTTAAATGACAGACATTTTAAAAGTTGGAAATATATTTACAACTCCCACGAAATTTTTCGAGTTGAATTTATTTAAATCAAGTCAAGTGATTGTTTTTCTCGTGAGTTGTTTAAATCGCCAAGAGTTAACTGGCAGACTAAGAGGAAAATTCGAATTTTTACAAAGAAGGAATCATTATTAATGGCAACTGCCATAATGACCGGCTGACGACTAGCCCACTACTGCGCTTGAATTAGAAGATTCCGAACGAAGAGAGTGGAAAATTGATGAAGGTGCTAAAAATAGCCCCAACACTACTTAGCAGGATTCTCCGAGAAAAGTTATTTAAACAATCTCTTCTCTCATTTCTCCTCACATTGTTTCAAAGTTGAAGTTGCTGAAGAAGTTCTTGAGAGATTGAAATATTTTCGAAGTGGTTGAGGAGAGAAATTCTTTGAGAGTTTATTTTATTTCGGAGTGTTGAGTTGCTGAAAGTACAAGTGCTGGAGAAATTTTCATTTGCCGAGACTCTTTCTTTCGAAAAGCTGAAAGTGTGTTGCTGCAACTTCGAAGTTGAAGGTTGAAGTTGTTTTCCGGAGTTGCTGGAAGATTTATTTGTTGAAGTTGCTGCAGAGTGTTGAGTTGCAGAAATTTATATTGTGCTCGGGATTTATTTCGAAATTGCTGAGTATTGAAGTTGCACGAAAGTTGAAGCTTGCTGCAGATTTTACTTATTCAAGTTGCTAGAAGTTGAAAGTTGCTGAGGTTGACGAAGTCAAGACAAAGGATTTAATTCGCTTTGTGCTGAGAAAGTATCCACATTGCTGAAAGTTGGTAGTTGGCTGCAATTTTCTTCGCCAGTCGGAAGTGCAGTCGTTGAAAGCTTCTTTATAAGCTTGAAGTTTTTTATACAGTACGAGGTTTGGAGTTAGTAATTTATGCTGAGAGTTTTTTATTTTCAAAAAGCTAACTCCACGTTCGCAGCCGTCTCGGAGGTTACTTCATTTTATTTAAAAATCTGCAGCCTAGCTTATTGCTATTCTATTTTATTTTGCAGATGGCCGGAGCAAAGGATGTTGCAGGAACAAGCAGAGCCGCAGGCAGAGCTGCAAACACTGAAGCAGGCAAGGCTGGCTCATCCCGGCAGGCAATGATTAAAAGGCTCGCTAAGCCATTTCTCCCAAAGTCAGCAATAGTTTCAAAGTTGGCAGGATTAAATGACACCAATCTTGGTTCATTTAATCTAAATGCACTCAAATCGAGGATTTTCGGGCTAGGGGGCCATCAACCATCAGTCACGGCACATAATATAATGAAGAGTGGGATCTACGCAGCTGCTAGTTTTCCGCCAACAATTCAGTGTCCGGAGCTAATTATGGAGTGCGCCAATCACTACAAGCCAGAACGTAGGACGATTGTCTCTCCGGATGGTAAACTGCTCGCCGACTTCACGCCGGATGCCATCGGAGAGGCATTTGGGATTCCAACTGCTAAGGAGATGTTATACAGAACAAATAAAAGGGCAGATAAGATGTACTCTTCCTCTTTCGAAAGAGTCACTGCAGTCATCAACAAAGTTTGGATGCAGAAGCCGAGGCCACCCCGCACTAAGCTCCCAAAGCAGATAATTGCCGAGGACGTGAAACAAGAATACTGTGATTTGATAATGATGCTGAGCCGGTAAATGGGAGTGCACAGGCTTACATTTTCGAGCCTTGGATGTTCTATTTCATCGAGATCATCTTGGAAGGAAAGGAGTGTGTCGATTGGGCTAGGATGATTAGCAACCACATCGATGAGCAATTCAGGAGCTTGAAGGTGACGAAGACTTTCTACATGAGCTCATATGTAATTTACATGTTGGCCAGAATGACTAAGTACAGAGGGATTTCGTACAAGGAGCCAATCGGCTGTGCCCCTGGTCAATTCAAAATCCACGAAGCCTGCACACAGCTACACTTAGCTAACATTGCCAACTATAAACGGGCAAATGATGCATTCACAATGCACATTGCGAGGACACTTCAGCAGAGGACGCAGCAGAGAATATCTAAAGAAGCACAGACATTGATTGAGGAATATGGGTATTGGCTCATCCAATTCCCGAAATTCACATATATTAGGCTGCAGGGGTTCACTTCGTATCCGTATCGGTTACCACGATACCCCACTGATCACATAGTAATGCTTGAGGTATCTAGGCAATTGATTGCCTACGATAAGATTCAGAAAAGGAAAAAGAAGGGTGGACTTGATTTCCCTATCACCATAGGGAATTCCATTGAGGTGTGTCCCTCTTTGCAGGCAGCCCGAGAGGCAGAGGACGAGCTACAATCTTATCATTTGTCATATCACACAGGCAGGCAGGATTTCGATCCTTACAGGAACATCCGGATGATACAGAACGTTGAATACCGGCAGAGATCATGGACTTGGACACTCTTTCTATCCCGGTGATGACTTTTACCAGGACTTGGGTCGACAGACATGTATGCAGACTCAAGAGCAAGTCGATCGCCCTTACTTATAGCTTGATGGGTGACCCAAGGCCGTTATCGGTAAAAAAAGGGAAACAAATTGCTCAGACATCGAGGGCACAAGTGGAAGTGCCAACCCAACCGATACCGTTGAGGATAGAACAAGCATCACCCGTGCACTCACAAACTCAGTCTTCGAGTTTGAGAGTGGTTTCATTATTTGCCGATCAGAGGGCAGGATTAGAGGAAGAGCGGGGACTTGAGGAGGTAGATCAGCCCAACGCCCGAGAATCAGCTAGTGTCAGTCTATCCAGGGGCGGCCAACAGGAGGAGGAAGAGGAAACAATGGCCGACACCCATTTTCAGCAGATGTTGGACACGGCTTTGGAAGAAGAAGAAAACACAGAACAGGGGACCCAAGGGTCGGGAGATACTCAGCTTATAGAGGAGGATGAGCCCGAGCAAACCAGTGCAAGAAGAGAGGAAGTGCACGAGATGGAGGCAACAGAAGAACAGCCCCTTGTCATTTGTAATCCACAGCAGACAGTGCCTGATTGGCTTTCCGACAGAATGAGGAGAGAACCCGAGGATGACACGGATCCAGCCATTGAGATGGAAGAGTTCCTCAGGAGGATCAGTGCGCCACCAGAGAAGAAAAGGGCCCGAAAGTTTTCAAAGATCTCGACCGACGAGTCAGGCTCGCACGCTTCAGGTGGCTATTCCGAGGGAGGATTGTGATCGAACCGAGGAGAGGCCTGAAAATTATGTGATCACCACAGTAGAGTTGGGTCGTCCTACGGGAGCCCAAGTTATCGAGGAGTTCGATAACTCCTATCAGGCATTGAAGGATCAGTTGCTCCGCACGGGGGAAGTATAAGAAATTGAAGAAGGAGCACAAAAATTTGATAGGATACGTACAAAATCTAGCACATCCAGGTGAACCAGCAAACCCAGCAGTGGAACGTCCATCAGAGCTTCCGAAGGAGTCAGTTGTTGCCTTAGAGGATTTGAAGAAAATGGAAACGGAGGTGGACAAGTGGGTTAACCGTGTTCATACTGAGACAGGGAAATTCATGGAGGACCTTGCCGATGCTTATCAACAGGCCTCAAGTATTTTGGCACGGATGGATATAGTAGATCAGGCCTGGGGTGATACTCGCATCTATCAAACGAAGACTGTACTTCGTTTGGGGGCTTTGATGCATATACCTCTAGAAACCTTGGTGGATGGAGGTGTAATTCAGAGAGGTGATAGGTATGATTTCACCAGTTGGTACTCCTCGGTGGTCACAGGCCGTGGATTTCACGACGCAGCAAGGGCAGATTCAGCTAAAGTGAGGAAAGCAATGGGCAACATCTTGGGGGGAGTCCTCAATACATTAGAAGCCATATTTGCTAGAAAGTTGGTCCCAGAGGAGATAACTGCTGATGGCTTGAAAAGTAGACTGCCTCCATTCTTCTCAGCTGCGAGGTCACTTGTCCTGGATGACTTTGAGAATGTCTCCACGTTCTCTAGTATAATTCAGCATACCCAGGACGCCTTAGTGACATGGAGAAAATCTTACACCAAATACGGACAGACGGTAGCAGTCTTGGAGTTCCAGCTCAACCATATTCCACCGATCTCTACACAGGAGGTTGAAGCAGTATTGGCCCGGTTGATCGAGTTTGCTATCCGGGAGAAGGCCAGTGGGAACGCGCTGCTTGATGAGGATCTTCTTGATGGTGATAGTGGGCATTAATTGCTCATTATGATTCCTGCAGGGGAGTGGAGAATATTTTGTGCATTCATTGCCCACTCCTCTCTGTGGCGGTTTTTAGGGCAGAAACCCTAATCAGGGCATAGGTGGCTCGATCTGAGCCCTTCATTGTAATTTGATCTGAACCGTCCACTGAATTGGACTTATTATAAAAGGGGCATCCCCCCTCATTTGTAAATATTAGAATTAGACATTAGATCAAGAGTTGAATCAGAGCTAGAGAGTAGAAGGCATATAGCATTTAGCTTAGAAGTTAGCTTTAGATTGAGGAGGGGAGAAAACTTTCCTTTGAAAGTTTTGTAAAAGGTTGTTGTGAACACTTTTCATAATACAAAGAGTTTCATTGCTTGGTGATTTCTTCTTTGTTATGAGTAGCTAGCAAGGCCATTTCGTCTTTCCAATTCAAGGTAGATAGAGTAAAGTAGATTTCTATTTCATGCAAGTAGTTGTTAATTGTGGAGTGTGGCGTTGTGATTTGAGCATATCTTCTTCATCCATACCACTAGCGGGCTTACTGATGGTAAGTTCGCCTTGCGTGGTCAACTGGAGTATCAGCACTTAACTTCGATTATGGTTCATATGTTTGTATGCGTCGTATTGACGGTATGAACATGTTGCGTCATAGTTTGAACACTTTTCTCATCCTTTGAAGATTGCACCAACTTTGTCGGAGTTGTTCGAAAGGAGACAAAGCAAAGTTTGGTTTGAAGATTGTTTAAGTCGATCCTCGTCCTCCACCCTTTAGAAGTAGATTTGTAGAATCCCTATCCCTATCCCCTTTAAATTCTGCATTTTCCGAGTCAGTCTAGATACCAGAACAATATTGCCAAATCATTCATGTCCTAATTGCTTCACAGAGTCGAACAACTACGTAAGTCCCCTTGAAATAACCAGCAAAACACATCAACCAACTGAGTCTATTCGCGATAAAAGGAACCTTGGAGTCGAACACATGAACTTTCAAGCAATCTTAGCATGTGGGACACTTTGATCAAGAGGGAATAGAGTGACCGTTGGGCAACTTTATTCTGTGCTGGCGTTGTCATAAAAAGCACGTCAACACCACCCTTCATGAGGCAATGAGAAAGGTACGCAGCATGGAGCTTGCAGCACCTCGCAGCAAGTTCTCTTCGGGTTCCACACCAAACTCAAGGCCGAATAGATCTTTCGATAGGGATAGACCCTTTGACAGGAAGAGAGATCCACCTGATCCTAGGAGAAGTAATGCACCACCGTTTGATAGAGAAACATTGAATGATTTACGCAAGAAGAAGTTTAGTTTTTGGTGCAAGGCATCTTATGATGAAAAACACGTATGCCCTCTTCGTCCTAAAGCCAAAAGTAACCAGATGGAGTGGTTTTATGAGGGTGAAGAGCAATCTGATCTGTCAGACCAGCAAGCTGATTCAAAGCATTCAGATGATGAAAGGTCTGAAAATGACAATGAACATGATGGTGGAAAGAAACTGCAGGAGGCACACTTGACTAGTCTTCAGAGAGATGGCTCCTTTAGGCTATGTGGACTCCTAGCTGGTTAGAAAGTTATAACTCTGCTTGACACAGGTGCAACGCACAACTTTATAGATGCACGTTTGGTTGAGAAGCGTGGCATATAGACGAAAGAGTTTGAGGGTATTCGAGTTAAGGTAGTTGATGGGTACACCCTCAATGTGACAGGAAAATAACAGATCTTCCGATGCGGCTAAACAAGTATGAGTTCAAGACTGAATTCTACGTTAATATGGGGGACACTAATGTGGTACTTGGAATGGCATGGCTTCACGATTTGGGTGAGTTCACACTCAATCTTCGAGATATGGAAATGAAATTTAAAGTTAATGGGAGCCACATGTGATTAAAGCTATTAGGGATAGCAACTTGAGAGTTGTATCTCATAGACGGATGGAGAGGCTCATTCGTCATGATATGGTAGAGTGGGCTGCTGAATGTATGTTGATGCCCGCACAACAGGAACAGCAAAAGCATGAGTACCATCTCAACATTCAGGAGATAAGGATTAAACACTCTAAAGTGTTTTAACGATATTCCACCAGGTAGACCTCCAGACAGAGGAACTGAACACATTATAGAGTTGGAGGAGGGCGCAAAGCCCATTATGATCACACCATACCGACGTCCAAAACGCCTCAAGGATGAGATTGAGAAAAAAATTAGTGAGTTGATGGCTATGGGGCACATCAGACCTAGCAAATCACCTTTTGCTTCATCAGTTGTATTGGTGAAGAAAAAGGATGGATCACTATGGATGTGTATTGATTACCGTCACTTCAATAAGAGAACTATTAAAAACAGGTATTCTATTCCCCGCATTGATGAGTTGATTGATGAGTTGCATGGTGCTATCTTCTTCACAAAGATTGATTTGAGATCAGGGTACCATCAGATTCGGATGAGGGAGCAAGACATTGAGAAAACCGCGTTCAGGTGCCATTGCGGTCATTTTGAGTTCTTGGTTATGCCTTTCGGTTTAACCAACGCCCCTGCCACTTTTCAGGCTACTATGAACATAGTTTTCAATTCTCAGCTACGGAGATATGTATTGGTCTTCTTCGATGACATTCTAGTGTACAGTAGGTCATGGGAGGAGCATTTAGCTCACTTGGATACAGTACTGAGCATCTTGGCTGAGGAGTCCTTGTATGCCAAGGAGTCCAAGTGTGAGCTAGGCATGGCTGAGTTGTATCTTGGGCACATCATCAGTGCCAAGGGAGTCAGTATGGACCCTAAGAATGTCCGAGCTATAGTTGAGTGGCCAGTTCTAGAGAACCTTACCCAGCTCAGAGGATTCAATGGGTTGTGTGCTTTCTACAGACGGTTTGTTAGTGGGTTCTCACGTCATGCTGCACCCCTTACTGATTTGACAAAGAAGGGGGCATTTGCTTGGTCACCGCAGGCTCAAGAGTGCTTTGACAGGTTTAAGGTGATTATGACTTCATGTCTAGTATTAGTACTACCAGACTTTACGAAATCTTTTGACTTATTTTGTGATGCCTTAGGAGAGGGCATCGGTGCCGTGTTGATGCAAAAGAGACACCCTATTGCTTTCAAGAGCAGGAAGCTTAGAGGTCCTGAGAGATTTTATAGCATTTATGACAAGGAAATGTTAGCCATTATGCATGCTTTGGCTAAGTTCAGGCAATACCTGGTAGGCAGCAAATTCAGTGTGCATACAGACCATAATAGCCTGAAACACTTCCTTGGACAGTGAGACTTAAATCAAAGACAACAAAAATGGGTCAGCAAGTTACAATCATATGATTTTGATATTACCTTCATTAAGGGAAAGCAAAATGTTGTAGCTGACACATTGTCTCACAGACCTCAGTTGAATGCTATGGCACAGATCTCCGAGGATTGGAGGTACAGGATTATCGTTGAGTATGCTAAGAACCCATGGGCTTCTAGCATAGTTGATGGGGCAGAGCAGGATAGTAGATATACCGTTGTGAATGACTTGATCATTTACAAGGGGCAGATTTTTTTGATTCCTGATTCAGATGTGAGGGATACAGTTCTGAAAGCCTTTCATGATCTTCCTATGACGAGCCATCCCGATTATTTTAAAACATACAAGTTGGTGCAGGAACGGTTCACTTGGAAAGGCCTAAAGACTGATGTGCTTCAATATGTACAAGAGTGTTCTATTTGCCAGCAAAACAAACAAGAACACACATATCCTACTGGTTTGCTTTAGCCACTTCCGATACCAGACAGGAAGTGGGAATGTTTATCGATGGATTTTATCACAGGCTTGCCGAAAGCCCAAGGGAAGGATTGTATTTACGTGGTTGTTGATTGGCTGAAAAAATATGCCCATTTCTTTCCGATCACCACTACTTTCACAGCATCGCAGACGGCAAAGCTCTTCTTTAGAGAGGTTTTCCGGTTACATGGATTGCCTCGGACTATAGTCAGCGATAGAGACAGTCGGTTCATGAGCAACTTTTGGTAGGAGTTGTTCAAACTTTGTGGAACCGAACTGACACCCAGTACTAGCTACCATCCATAGGCAAATGGGCAGACAGAGATTGTCAATAAGTGGGTGGAAGGATACCTACGTAATTATCTAGCTGGATAGTAGAGAGCTTGGGTAAGGTGGATATATCTCTGTGAGTATTGTTATAACTCTACTCACCACATGACTATATAGATGACACCTTTCATGGCATTATATGGGTATGAGGCGCCCAAACTCTTGGACTTGGTGTTGAGTGATAGCATAGTGCCTAGCGTAGGTGATATGTTGCAGGATCAACAGGATATTTTGAGGTCTCTTAGAGACGATATTCAGCGGGCACAGAATCAACAGAAGCAGTATGCTGACTAGAAAAGGGTTGAGCGTTCTTTTGCAGTGGGTGACATGGTGTACCTCATGTTATAGCCTTACCATCAATCCACTTTGCGGAAGAGTGGTGCAGAGAAGTTGAAACCTCGTTACTACGGTCCATTTCGAGTCATCAGGCAAGTAGGCGAGGTTGCTTATGAGTTGGATTTACTGGCGGATAGCAGGGTTCACAACGTGTTCTACATTTCTCGCCTGAAGAAGGCATTGGGTCAGCATGTGATACCCTCTCCAGTACTGCCACCCCTTGATGATGAGGGGAAGTTGATACTAGTACCTGAGGCCATCCTCGAGGTTAGAGAGAGACATCTTCAGAGGCGGCTGATCAAGGAATATCTGATCAAGTGGAGAGATTTGTCAGTTAAGGATGCTACATGGGAGTCTGAGGAGATTTTACAACATCCAGAGCTGAGATTGCTTGAGGACAAGCAATTTCAAGGAGGGTGGACTGTAATGTCCCCTTCCTAGGCAGTACAGTTGGTTCAGAGGTTAGCCTATCATTTTGATCCTCGTAGGCTGACAAATGTGTGTAGAGGATCACTTGAGGCAGTTATCCGGTGTTCGGGAACATTACTCCTTCAGTTGATTCAGGTTTGGGCCCTGGCAGACGTTTCCAAAGTGATTTACAGATACTTACTATTTATAGTAAGTCAAGTAGGCAGGAGTTGCTATTTATAGCAAGGCACCTGGTTCAGATGGTCAGCTCAGTTTCGACCCAATTTGATGATCTGGTGAGCAAACAGTGTTTACTTGGGCATTTAATGTTTATTAAAAGTTTATTAATTTGACTTTATAATATAAAGTCACTTTAATGAAATATTAAAATAATTAAATGGTGAATTATAAAGTATTTAATACTTTATAAAAAAGGGGTTAAAATAATAATTAAATGAGCATTTAATTATTAATCAAAAAAAGGACGCCATTTATTAAATATTTGTCCTAAGTCTAAAAAGGGCGAATTCATCATTTATTTAAATGATTATTAAAATGCCTTTTGGGTCGAACTTATGAAGGGAGATATAAATACTGCCAAGACAAATCGAACTCATTATGTTATGTTATGATTATTCAAATTTGTCTTTTCTCTCTGAGAGCATTGGAGTTTGCGAAACAAGGGTTTCAGCAAATCATTGAATTTTGGAGAACGTTCCCTCTTCAGAATCAGGCATACTGAGACTGTGCAATACCAGTTGAAGATTGTCAGTTGAGTGTCGTCTGGTATCCGGCACGCATTTCAAGGCAGTACAGATTTCATTAATGCTGGTACAGGCCGTACTTTTGCAGCAGCAAGGGCCGCACTTTTCCTGTAGGCAAAAATGCCTTGCCTTTTTGTCTTTTGTTTCCACCAGCTGGGGCGCCTAGGGTTTGTGGAGTTATTGCAGCCATTTCGAGGTGGGAGATTGCTTCCTACCATTCAGCCGTACCATTTCATGCTTTGTCATAGGCGGTTGCAAGCTTATCCAAGTTTTTTCAATAAATAGTTTGTTTTTTTATCTATATGCTTGATTTCAGCAGTTGTAATCGTTTTGGAAGATCAATACATCATCTATCTTTAGATTCTGAGCTATATTCTATCATATTTAAATTGCTGGTATTTTATTTATATGTTTTAAGCATTTCTTTCAAAAATCGCACCATTGCAAAAAACTACAAAAACATCAAAAATACAGAAAACAAACAAAAACATAGCAGTATCAACCAGTGATTGGGTTGAGAGACACCTGGTCTCTTACAAATCAAAATTTCCTTCATATTTTCGAAGTTGCAGATTTTGTTTCAAATTATTTTTCTTAAGCATCTTGATCTCACTTAAGGCACAAATGAGTTCTTCAAGATCCACTTCTCCTTCAATTTCAGCATTTTCTTCCTCTTCTAAATCCATCTTTTCTTTTCCTTCCCTCACAAGGTTGTCTTCATCTACCATGATATTACTCCTTGTCTCATTGCCATGAAGAGAGTTTCTTCTCTATCACTATCTGAGATACATTCATCACTCTCCTCAGATGAGCTACCATGCCATTTGGAATACAAGCTTTTCCTATGCTTATCAAAGTTCTTCTTCTCATATCTACTTTGTTTGTAGCTCTTTTTATATTGATGATGTCTACTTCCTTTTTTCTTCTTGTGATCTTCTTCATCACCACTATTTTTTGCATGTGGGCACTTAGCAGCAAAATGTCGTATTTCTCCAAAGTTAAAGCATTTGAAAGGTAGTTTACCTTTGTATTTGCCAAATCCTTTCTTAAGTTTTCTAACAAAATGAGCTTCCTTTGCGTCTGATTCATTTTTCTAGTGCTATAGCTTGATTCAGGCTCTTTATTTTGTACCTTCTTTGAAGGTTTGAAGGCTGTTTCTTGTTTCAATGGCTTCTCGTTTTCAGTCCTCATTTCATATGCCGTGAGGATCCCATGCAACTCATCCATTGTTAATGAGTCCAAGTCCTTCATTTCTTCAATGGCTGAAACTTTTGTATCAAATCTTAAGTGGAGTGACCTTAGTACCTTTTGCATGATTGTAGATTCTTCAACTTTTTCACCAAGTCTTTTGATGGTGTTAACAATTTCATCCACACGAAGAAGATAGGCTGCAACATTTTCTTCATCTTTCATTTTTAAGCTCTCAAATTGTCTTCTATGGGTTGGGAGCTTAGCCTTCTTAACTTTGTCATCACCTTCATAGATGTTTTAAAGTTTGTCCCAGATTTCTTTTGTCGAGTCACAGTGCATTACCTTGACAAACTCTGATTCTAACAGACCACACAAGATAGCATTCATAGCTTTTGCATTATTTTCACTAGCATTCTTTTCAACCTGATATGTTGGTGAAGATGTTGGAACTCTATAACTCTTCACTTTGATTGCCAAATATCCATAGTTGCCAAGAGACCTGTACTAGTACTAGTATGGGAGACTAATACCGGTTGTTGATGATTCAGTGTCTGGATGAATCACTTCCAGCCACAATGTATGAAAGACAAATTTAAATATAGCCTTTGGCTATTTCAGTTTGTCTTAAGTCGATTTTATTTAATTGAGGAGGCGCCTCAAAATACAATGATTATTTATATTAATAATTAATATTTAATTATTAATGAAGGGCCGACTTCCTCTTGAAATTCGCGTCCCCACCAAAAGACGTTTTTCTCTAAGGAGGCCGACCTCTTGCTTTGTAAAGTCGCATCCCTTCATTGGCGTGAATATAAATATAAGATGGAGTTCTTTCATTTGAGATCAAGTTCAATCATCATAATTCGCATTCAGAGGAGAAGTTCGGGTCTGAGCAGCAGACCATTATCCTGTAGCAGCAGATCATCTCTTGTAGCAGCAAATAATCTTCTGTAGCAGCAGATCGATTACAAGGAGAAACATATTCATTTGTATTGCATATAAGATAGGTGCTCTTATTCATTGTATTAAATCGGCACTATCTTGTGCCTGAGTTGTAAGCAGATTTCTGCTCTTATTCAATCAATATATAAGAGATATATTGGCTGGGTTTTTCTCCCTCAGGTTGGAGGGTTTTCCCAGGGTATCTTGCTGTGTTAATTGTCTTATGTGCTGCATTTTCTGATTACTTTCAGTTTGAATTATCTGATCGTGAAAATCTAACATGGTATCAGAGCGGGTATAAGAAGATCTAGATCAAATTTCATTCAAGTAGCAATATCCTCCATTATTGTTCACATTTCAGTCACATCTACCTTATCGTCAAGATGGTGAACGGACTCAAGGTTGAGGACAGACTTGAGGGAGCAACAAATTTCACACCTTGGAGATTCAAAGTTATGCTCGCCTTGGAGGAAAATGAATTGGCTAAGTTCGTGGAGAGCAGTGTCCCCGAGTAAACTGATGAGGAAGAGAAGATTCAATGGAAGAAGAAAGATACCAAGGCAAAGAAGATGTTAGTTGATTCAGTGAAGGATCATATTGTTCCAATCATCTCTAAGTTGAAGACAGCGAGAGAAATGCTTAAGACTTTGGAGGAGATGTATGAGATCAACAACACAAGCCGTGCAGTTGCATTAAAGTAGCAACTTCATCATGTCAAGATGATGAAAGGAGAAACTGTCATCACTTACTTCATGAAGATCACCGAGTTGAGAGATCAGCTCTCTACTATTGGTCATATTGTTGATGTCAAGGATTTGACCATGTTGGCTCTTAATGGTCTTCCTTCATCTCGGGAGTCTTACATTCAAGGAATCAGTGCAAGATCAAAACTTCCCAAGTTTGATTGTTTGAGGGAAGATTGTATTCAAGAAGAGTCTAGGTTGCCTACGAGAGGTATTGGTCGAAGCTCTACAAATGAAGACATTCATGTTCTTTCTGCTCAATCCTCGAAGAAAGAAGGAAAAAGAGGAAAGAAAGGATACTTCAAGAGGAATAGGGATAAAGGTTCTGATGATGCTCCCGCATTCAAGAAGAAGAGGGACCTCTCTCGTGTTCAATGTTTTAGATGTGACAAGTTTGGTCACTATGCAAAGGATTGCCCAACCAGGCCTAATCAGTATGCTTCATTTGCGGATGTGGATAAGATCTCTCCTCAAAATGATTCTAGGGAATTTCTATTCTAAGTCATGGGCCTATGTTCAAGCCATGAAGGTTGTGTACTAATCTGAGCGCAAGAGCAGCGTATCTTACTATGTCCACTAATTGCATCCATTAGAATATTTAAAGAGATAAGTATTCTTTGTTTTGTTTGAAATCACCTTTCTAAGCTAAATTTTTGGTATATCATTTATTTGGACCATGTGTGTTTAGTAAAGAGAGGTTGTGTTTTCTCTTGAAATGTGTTCACTGACATAAGATCCTTTGAAGATTCAAATTATTATTTGCAAATCATTTTTTCATGCTAGTTGTGAAGATTTATGAGTGTGACCCTGAAATGAAAAGAGAACTGCAATGTCGATAGTGATAAGTTGGTCACATCGATATCATTCTCTAGTGCATGAACTGTGATAGAGTCTTGACTCTTGGAGAGGGTAGGTTTTTCATGCTAACTGCATAATGCATTCAAGAAATCTATAGTTGTTCAGATTGTCTTTTGTTGTGCTGAGTTTAGCATTTTCGAGAGGAGTAAAAGATGGAAGAAAGAGTTATATCAAAACTTAATAAAGATAAGTGTCTTTATCCCTTCATTCTGATATTTTGATATATTTCTCTTGTAGGTTGATTTATTCATGTTTTAATACCGTTCATAAATTCTTATGCATTTATGCTATAACCTAAGATAGTAAACCTTGTATGATTCTAGCCTTAACATTTCTTTGGATAGTTATAAATTGCTTGTAATCTCTCTCTATATCGCTTCCAGGATGGATCAAGAAGCAAGAAGGTGATGGGAGATTGTTTAGTGATGAAAAGCTTGAGGCATCTTGTGAGGAAGCCATGCCGACCAAAGAAATGATCAAGCATGAAGTCACAACTTGTAGTCATTGGACTGAGTTGGTGGCTAGAGGGAGTTCACCTCCAGAAGTCTTCTTTGCAATTTCTGAAGCAGGGATCTAGAGGGAGTTTTGTAACTCACTGAGAAGAAGTGAAGATTACTGTATTGCAAGGCTAGGTGCTAAATCCTTAGAGGATCTGTTGACGGGTGTTTTATGACCACACCAACACAGAATAAAGTTTCCCAACGGTTACTCTATCCTCTCTTGAACAAAGTATTTTGCATGCTAAGATTGCTAGAAAGATCATACATTCAACTCCAAGGTTCCTTATGCAACGGATAGTCTTAGTTGGCTTAATGTGATTTGTTGGTTATTCCAAGGGGACTTACACAATTGTTCGATCAAAGAGAAGAACTTACATGACTCAAAGGATTTACCAATGAGGCTCGGGTTTCCTAAACTAATCGGGAAAATGCTGAAATTAAAAGGATAGGGATTAGAGATTCTACTGTCTACTCTAAATGTGGAACACGGGGATCAATTCTTGCAAGCTGAAACCAAGTTCTGCTTCGCCTCACTTTGGACAACTTCCATAGAGCCGGTGCAATCTTCAAAGGGATAACGAGAGATATTCAAACCACGACTCAACATGCAGGTACCATCACAATGACGCATACCAACATATGAACCGCAATTGAAGTTAATTTCACAATGTTCTAGTTGACCATGCAAGGCGAACCCACCGTCAGTGAGCCCGCTAGTGGTATGGATAAACGAAGCTTTCTTAAATCAAACACCACATTCCACAGCTACCAACTACTTGCATGAAATGAAATCTACTTTACTTTAAGCTACTTTACGATTCTAAGTGAATTGGAAAGACGAAGAAGCCTCACTGGCTACACACAACAAAAGATAAAACCATCAAGCAATGATAATTCTTTGTATTATGAGAGTGTTCACAACGACTTCTTACAAAGCCTTCAAATGGAAAGCTTTCTTTCTTCTTCAATCTATGCTAACTTCTATGCTCTACTCTCTATCTATTCTCTCTTGCCTAATCTATATATTACAAATGAGGGGGGATGCCCCTTTTATAGCTGGCTCAGTCCAACGGATGGCTCAGATTGAATTACAGTGAAGGGCTCAGATTGAGCCACTTAAGCCCTAGTCAAGGTTTTTCCCTAAAAACCGCCACAGAGAGGAGTGGGGTAATAAATGTGCAAGAGATTCTCCACTACTCTGCAAGAACCACTATGAGCAATTAATGTCCATCACCATCTTCTAGAAGATTCTCATCCAGAAACACGTTCCCACCGTCCTTCTCTTTGACTGCAAACTCGATCAATTTGATCATCACAGCTTCTGATATCGCCAGAGAGGGACTTCACATTTAAGAATAATTCCTCCACTTTGTTCTTCAATCGATCCTGCCGTCACTCTTTAACATTGAGGTTTTTGCTCATTTCTCCTCCTTAGCCTTGAGGACATTTTAATGCTTGAGGATGATCTTTAATGCTTGGCCTTTATCACTTCCTCCACCCTGATCTTAAAGGATTTTCTTGCCTTGGACTCACCCATTTCTTCCCTGCCACCTGCCTGCCTAAGTTGGGTGCATATTAGGTCTTTGGAGAAATTCCAACACTTGCCGTTTCTTCCTTGCCACCCGCCTACCTGAGTTGGGTACATATGAGACATCATGGAGGAGTTTGAAATGTGTAACTTTATCCCCTTCCAAGGTTATAACATTGTCCTGCTCTATCACCTCAAGTCATCATGTCTTGGTCCCGATGTTCATCCTGCAAAACAAGCAAAAGAAGAGCATCAAAACACTTATAGTATAAATTCACTTCACTTACCTAATTCCCATGTTTTGATTTCCAAGGTCTGCTTGATCTCTGGATCTAATAAAATTCATCATTTTTCTCTAGCATAATTTTTCATCATGGGCGCATTTAGAGACTAGTGCGTTCATTTCATAAGGCCTTCTTCAAGGGCGCATCTACCACCTTGTGTTTGGAGTTTTATTTTCCCTTTCTTTAGAATTTTTTTAATGACCCTCATTCCCTCTTCATGGGCACATTTGGAGAGGGTCCTCTTTGATTTTGCAATGCCTTAGAATCCTTTTCCACTTATTTCATTCCACCTCCCTTTGGCTTTCACATTCTTGCCTTAGAAAATATTTGATTTCTCTCACATGTTTCTTGCTTTAGAAAAAATTTAGCATCTTGTTCACCTTGCTTGGGCGCATATGACCCCTTGCACTTTCATTTCCAATGACTTAGAAAATTTTCATGCCTTACTCTTTGCTTGGGCGCATTTGAGGGTATCCCACTTCACGTTCCATGCCTTAGAAGCCTTTATCTCATTCATGGTGGGCTCATCTGATGACTCCTTGCTAGGCGTATTTCATAGGGTCTTCTCCACATTTCGTGCCTTAGAAAAATTCACAACACCTCCCCTCAACTTGGGCGCATTTAGGGGGTCAAGCTTTTATATTCTCAACGCCTTAGAATAATTTCACATCACCTCTCCACTTGGGCGCATTTCCCTAGTGGTGCCTCCACTTTGCATGACTTAGAAAATTTCTAAGTCTTGTCCTTTTAACCTTGGGCGCATTTTGAGGGGGGAACTTCCATTTTGACACTTAGAAATTTCTTCAACATTTCCTTCTCTCTTGAGGGCGCATATGGAGGGGTGGACTTCCATTCTTGACTTAGCAATTGTCAAACTCCTTCACCTTAAGTCAAGAGCGCATTTGGAAGGTCTAGCTTCCATTTCATGACTTGAAAATTCTTCCAACTCATCTTACTTGCCAAGGGCACATTTAGAGGGGGGAGCTTCCATTTTCATTGCCTTAGGAAATTTTCAACCAACAAGCTACCTTGGGCGCATTTCTGAGGGTCTTTGCTTCAAGTTTCCATGCCTTAGAAACCTTTCAAGCCTCCATCATCTTCCTTGGGCGCATATGAGACCCCTTCTACTTTCATTTTCAATGACCAAAAAATTTCCCCATCAAGCCTCCTCTTTCTTTCACAAGGGCGCATTTGAGGGTGCCTTCTTTTATTTTCAATGCCTTAGAAGAATTTCATGCTTCTCCACTTCCTTGAGGGCGCATTTTTCCCCGTGAGCTTCATCTTCCATGCCTTAGACAACTTTCATGTCCTCTACCCCCTTTAGGGCGCATTTAGAAGGGTGTGCTTTTATTTTGTTGCCTTAGGATTTTCTTAGGCCTTCTTATTTCTCTTTAAGGGCGAATTTTACTCCCTCTAGCATCATTTTTAATGCCTTAGGCAAATTTCAAACACTTTCACTCAGCTTTCCACCTTGGGCGCATATGGAGGGGTCTACTCTCATGTTCATGCCTTGGATAAAACCCACCAACTCCTTCTCTCAAGGGCGCATTCAAGGGGGTGTGCACTTCCAATTTTCTCATGACTTAGTTGCTTTCTCCTTTACCCTCCTCTTCATCTTGCCTTGGGCGCATTTTGAAGGTGACACTTTCATTTTGTAACTTAGAAAATTTTCCAAACCTCTTGCTTGCCTTTGGCGCATTTAGGGGGTGGAGCTTTGATTTTCATTTGACTTAGACAAATTTCTAACTCGCCTCACTTGCTAAGGGTGCATTTGAGGGTGTCTCATGCCATTTTCCCACGCCTTAGATAAAAATTCTCATTAACTTCATCTCATACCTGCCAAGGGTGCATATCACCCCCTGAGCTTTCATTTTCTCATACTTAGAAAATTTTCAAGGCCTCTTCATCACTTGGGCGCATATGAGAGGGGCTACTTTTATTTTTCCTCACTTGATTAGTTTCTCACCTCACTCCTTGCTTGAGGGTGCATTTGAAGGGAGGTGGTTCCATTTCACTTGTGCCTTAGAGGATTTTGTATCACCCACATGAGCTTGGGCACATTTGAGGGTGCCTCCTTCCATTTGATGACTTAGAGAAATTTCTCATTCTCCTCATTCTTTTACAAGGGCGCATTTGATAGGTGGAGCTTCAAGTTTCACATACTTGGAAATTTTTAGCCTCCATGTCTTTGAGGGCGCATTTAAGGGGGCCTACTTCCAGTTCTCATGACTTAGAGGAATTTTGATGCCCTCAGCCTTTGCCTTCTATTTTTAGCAAGTTCCAGGGACTTGTGATTTTTCATGGATCTTCAACTATTTTGAACCTGAAGCTGGCTTGATGTGGTCCTCGTGGCTTGATTAACCTGTTTATCCTGTCGTCCATGCTTGCCTACTATTTTTATTAAATCCTTGATTTCTTGATTTCTGCAGTTGCTCTTGACTTGAAATTTGTTCCATATGCTTCTAATGACTTGTTTGACCTATTCACACTTGTCCTTCGCGTTGACCTACTATTTTTAGCCCCGAAATGACTTACTAAAAATAGTATGTGGATTTTGCTCAAATTTCACCAATGGATTCTCTGAAGGATGTTGATCACTCTATTTTAGGCATAAAAGTAGGAAACCCTAATTTGATTTGCATGTGCCTCAAATGACCTCCATTTGACCTCATTTATGTTGCATGCTGCTCTGTTCGTGAAACTGAAGTGTTGGGGAGCTGCTGGAGTGAACCTGCTAAAAATAGTAAGTGCCTGAAAAAGTGATCAACTGACTGTCGAATGTGTTTGCATGTCATATTGCCCGAGAGATCTCAAAAAACCCAAAAAACCGGTTCACATGCGAGCACTTGCTAAAAATAGCTAGTCATCATTTTGACTTGCATGCCATATCATCGCGAAGCTCTCGAGAAACCCAAAAATATGATCTTGACATGCATTGAGAAATCACACATGCAAACCCTGAAAACTGCCCTCTGAAGCCGGAACTGCTAAAAATAGAAAGTTGTCCAAATCTATTCATATTTTGCGTGCGAGCCCCTTGAAGTGTCCTGAATGTGGTGGAACAGCCGCAATTCCAAAATCCTGAGGAAAAGACCTCAAATTAAGTACTTACTAAAATTAGTAAGTTGTCAGAATTTAGTGAAAATTCAACAGGATCCTGCTTGGAGCTTCCTGATCGTAGTACCAAGCTCAGATTTCAATTTGCCAACTCAATTTGGCCCCAAACAAACCTGAAGAATGAAAACCCTAATTTCACAAACTGCATTTTAAACTTGGCCAAATTTTCAATTAGGTCAAGGATAGGGACATCCTTGGAAGGACAGAAAGATCACAGAGAGAGAGAGACGCAAAACCAAAGCCAAAAGACCAAAATGGAGCAAAAATTAGGGGGTGCCCATTTTAATGGGGTGATGTGTGAAAAGGTCACAACAAGATCCCTTCAGCTGCTAAGATCATAATTGCCCAAGACTGTCATTTGGATTTGACATTGGTAGCTCCGCAAACCTATTTAGAATAGAGTGATCTGGGTTGAGGTCGAGGAGGTCAATCCTGAACTCTCTATAGTTTCAAAGGTGTGCGCTGAAAAATATTCTCAAAGGCAAGCGTTATAGGCAATCTTGGACAAAGAGGTTAGAAGGTTGTTGCAAGTACTTGAAGATTCAAAGGGAGCCTACTGAACCTAAAGAAGATGGTTGGGGTCTGCAATGATTTCTTGGTGTAGCAAGAAGCAGTCTTCAGTGGCACTGAGCACCGCAGAGGCCGAGTATATTGCAGCTTGTGTGGCAACTAAAGAAGCAGTGTGGCTTCGGAAACTCGTTGCAGGATTGGTTGGACAATCATTGGAGCCGACTATCATTCATTGTGATAATCAAAGCTATGTGAAGCTTTTTGTCAACCCAGTGTTTCATGACAAAACTAAACATGTTGAGATCAAATACCACTATAACAGAGATATGGTATTGAGGAAAGCAATCCAGTTGAAGTATATCAGCATTGATGAACAAATGACAGTAATTCTCACCAAGCCTCTCTCCAGGATAAAGTTTGTGTACTTTCGAGATAAGCTTGGTATGGTGGAGAATCAAGCCCTAGCTGAGAAGGAGTCTCAGTATCAGTGATCCTCTTTAATGCATTTCTCTTTTGAGAGAGATTTGAGGTGAAAGCCCTTATTTCCACCCTCTAGGAGAGCCATGGTGGATGTCATGTGTGTGACTCCATGACAACATCACGAGAGAGAGTCCGTGATGATTTTCTTGTACTTGTGTTTACACCCTTTGGGAGAGCCATGGTGAAACGTCACGATGAGGTGACAACATCACATTGAGTGATGAGTACTTGTACATACCATACATGGGTGTAGCCATAATGGTTGATATCACAATGAGGTGATATGCTTCTTTTTCACACATGGGTGTAGCCATGGTGTTTGTCATCACGATGAGGTGATATGACTTATACAGTTGGAAGCATTTCTCCCTAGCTAAGAGGGAGTGTTGATGATTCAATGTCTGGATGAATCACTTCCAGCCATGATGTATGAAAGAAAAATTTAAATATAGCCTTTGGCTGTTTCAATTTGTCTTAAGTCTATTTTATTTAATTGAGGAGGCACCTCAAAATACAATGATTATTTATATTATTAATAATTAATATTTAATTATTAATGAAGGGCCGACTTCCTCTTGAAATTCACCAAAAGACGTTTTTCTCTAAGGAGGCCGACCTCTTGCTTTTTAAAGTCGCATCCCTTCATTGGCGTGAATATAAATATAAGATGGGGTTCTTTCATTTGAGATCAAGTTCAATCATCACAATTCGCATTCAGAGGAGAAGTTTGGGTCTGAGCAACAGACTATTATCCTGTAGCAGCAGATCGATTACAAGGAGAAACATATTCATTTGTATTGCATATAAGAGAGGTGCTCTTATTCATTGTATTAAATCGGCACTATCTTGTACCTGAGTTGTAAGCAGATTTCTACTCTTATTCAATCAATATATAAGAGATATATTGGCTGGGTTTTTCTCCCTCAGGTTGGAGGGTTTTCCCAAGGTATCTTGTTGTGTTAATTGTCTAATGTGCTGCATTTTCTGATTACTTTCAGTTTGAATTATCTGATCATGAAAATCTAACATTGGTAACAGTACAACTTTTTTTTTAAAATAGGAGACGAGGGTATTTGGAGATGCCATTTTTTTTTAATATAAATAAAAAGTAAAAAATAAAAAATTAATAATTTATAGAAAATCTGAAAACATGATGACATTGAACTTTCAAAACAATAATTTAGTCACTCTTAGACGCGTCAAATACATTATGCTTTAATTTTTAAAGTTTCAAATGTTTAAATTTTAAAGTTTTTTTAATGTTTTTTAGCGGGAGACGTCATTTTTGCAATGGGAGACAGTAGGGTACTTGGGAAACTTCGGCGAAAGTCTCCAACCTCTTGGAGGTGTCTCCAGAGACGGTACTGATCTCTGAGATGCGTCTCCGTCTCCGAGACACGTCTCAGAGGGGGGGTGACGCATCTCCCGACAACTATGCAAATATCAAAATCAAGAGCGATTAGATAAATTTGCATCCTAATGCTCCAAAATGCATAGTTTGTTCCGTCAAATAACGAAGCTTTATTTGAGGAGAAAGCTTCTTGACCAGCCATGTGTGTTCCCGAGAACTACCTTCCAGTGGTTAGACTATTTTTGAAGGAACCTGCTCTGATACCAATTGATGAGCACACACTTATACTGAGAGGGGGAGGGCGGGGGAGGGGTGGGGGGGGAGGGGCGTGGCGTGAATCGATATAATTTAATATTTTTCTTATTTAAAATTTAACAACCACAACAATAACAATCATGCAAGATCTAACAATTAAGAACACAAGATTTACTTGGAAACCCTTTCGGGAAAAAACCACAAAGAAAGAGTGTTTGGATCTATTATCCAAGTCCATCCACAAAATAAAATTCTCTTACAAAATTTGTAGGCTCCAACCCACAGGAGACACCAATCCCCACTACCAAGCACCAACTTAGCAAGAGACACCAATCTCTTCTTTTAGGAGGCACCGACCTCCAAATAAACAAAGTTTCACCTTTGGATGTTGCTTCTTCAACGAATGATGAACTTTTCACTTTCCTTCAAAAACTATTTGTTTTAGAATGATATCACATTTTTCTCACACACAACCTTACCTACATCTCTTCTCCTTTTTATATCACTTCATGCCTCTTCATGAAGAGCCAATTTTTCAAAGGGAAGTTGTCCCCTTTCAAAGAGGCACGCCAATTACTATTTAAATGGGACGACTTGTCCCCAATCATGGGCACCATAAAATGAAACAACTTGGGCGCCAAACACATGGGACAACCATAATAAATCAAATCATATTAGTATTACATGGGCCAGCCAGCCAATTAAAATTCTCTTTTGTTATCAATGACAATATTTCTAACAACTTCGACATGCTCAAAATCAGCAAAAATTATATGTAGATAAAGATTGTATTGAGTGCACGTTTAAGGTTGGTGATATGGTTTATTTGAGATTACAGCCTTACAAGCAAACCTCTCTTAAGAGGACTGGTGTAGAGAAGTTTAAGGTCTGTTTTTATTGTCTGTACAAGATCAAACAACGGATTGGGAAAGTTGCCTATGAATTGGAACTGTTAGAGCAAAGTAAGGTACATAATGTGTTTCATGTTTCTCGCCTCAAAAAGACACTCGGACAACAAGTTATTCCATCAATTGACCTACCTCCCTTGGATGAAGAAAAGAAGTTGATTTTGATTTTGTTGGCGTTTCAATTAGCACCTTTGGAGTGCTTATTGGAAACGGACAGCTATTGCAAGTGTTATAGTACTGCTCGTCGGATTATAGAGAGGAAGATCTCTCTTTGCTGATGTTCCACGTAAAAAAGGGTACTAAGGTTCCTATCTTTTTTACTCAACGGCAAGACACAAGGGTGCATAAACACAATGCGCCGTAGCTAAGTTTTTCTCTGGTTTTTGCAGATCTTAACTACGACTAAACTAACTTCTAAACTATCCTATCTCCCTAAGATAAACAGAGCATGAGGACATGTTGTACCCAAGCCGAAATTTTTGCTTCATTAAAGCATTTTGCTTAAAATGGTCTAAACCTTGTAAAAGTGGGGTCAAAACTCAATTTTCGGGCAAATAAAGTATGGGCTTTTAGTCAGTGTGATGCCAGGAAGATACTGGCAAAATTTGAAAATTTTGAAAATTAGGGTTTTGAAATCTATTTTTAGCCCGAAACCCTAAAAAATAGGAACTTGTCAGAATTGGATGAAATTAATTTTGATTGGCTTATTTCACATCACAATCACAGTGGTGAAGTCAGTTTCAGTTAAAAGTCAGTTTAAGGCTAGTGGGTAGTTTTCACTTTTTCAGGAGAAAAGTTAGGATCTTCGGGGTCATCAATGGCAGTTGGCCAGTACCAGGTGTCAATATCTAAGCCTGAAACTCAAAGAGGAACGCTCTACGATAAAAGATGTTGGAAATAATGCTTTTTGATGGAGGGGATTTTCAGATTGGCAAAAAGTGCTAAAATATTCTAAGTCTGGGAACTTTTCACTATGTAACGTAGTAGACACTTGCGCAATCAACGTGCAAATCAACTTTATAGTGTCCGTACATGTGAAAATGATGAAGTATAGTCATCCACACACCTCAGCAGTCACAACGCTTCGACATGGTCAACCGCAGGGATGGATACAACGTTTGCAAAGCATAAAATGGTGAAAATCAATGAATTCAAAACAAATCCGCTCCCCTGTAGCCCAGGGGCGCCCTTCCATTTGAAGGTCAAGATTTGAGTGTTTTGGATGAAGGATACATTCATTGTTTCAGTTTTCAGTCAGCTTTCCGATTAGCCATGAAGCAAGATTATCCGAGTTACAGAACTCTGGCAAACGAAGACAGAAGCAGAGGTTGCGAAGAGTGTTTTCATCACGGAGGCAGTCTAGAAATGCAAATCCGCTCCCTTCTAGCCCAAGGGCGATTTTCTTTTTGAAGGCCCAGATCTAGATGCATGTGTGTTTTGATGGTTTCAGCCTTTGCAGAATTAGTTTAGCTTTTCAACGAGCTATCAAGCGAAAGCGTATCCAGTACAGAAATCCGGTTATCGGCGGTGGAAGTGGAAATTGCAAGCAAGATACATGTCAGATGAAGTTTTGTAGAATGCAAATCCGCTCCCCTGTAGCCCAGGGGCGATCCTGAATAAGACCTGTTTGATGGATGAATTTGCAATTGAGGTCTTCCTGAGATCTCTTCCAGCTCAGTCCAGCTTTGCAGTGTATCCGTTCACAAGACGATCCGATATTCTGAGTAACTGTGACAGAGGTCCTACCGAGCATGTAAAACAGAGGATGGTGAAGCGTAGCTACACAAAGCTGCACAGCTGTAGGCTAGGGGCGATTCTCCTTTAGGCCTGCCAGACGGGGTTATTTGCAATTACAGTCTTCACAAGACTTGTGTGCAATTACTCAAGCTATCCAACGAGTCTAGCCGACAGCCTCCGGGATTTGGCGAATGCTCGTACGTGCGAGGTCAAGATGATAATGCTGTGAAGAAGAGCTGATTGAAGGCAGTTCAAAGAACGACTAAGTGTAAGAATGTTATTTTCTTTGAAAAAGGCGATTTTCTTTTAGAGGCCTTAAAAGCAATTTTCTGGCTTCGTCGTCTCCAAGAACATCTCTTGCAAGTTGACCAAACTATACAGCAAGACAGACGGCACGCGTATCGGAACATTCCAGTTCCCGGTATCAAGGGTCAAAGTATGGTGTTCAGTTGAAAATCACACTTTTGTCAAAATGGTGTTTGAGCTATCACAGAATAGGGGCGCTCATGCTTTTGGGGTTCTTAATACAATTTTCAGATCCCTCACATACAGTCATTGGATGCAGGATACTTCTAGTCATGCAATGAATCCATTATTCAGTCAGTGGAGTTCATTATTCATTGTCAGCGGCAGTTTGAAACATCAGAAGGAAAAACGAAGAAATGACTAAGTCTGGAGTCAAAACATCAATTTAATCAGAGGCGCCTTATTTTCTAAGGTATCAGATGAGCTCCATAGCAGTTGTTGCTCCCAGCAGACATTTCATCCTTGTCATACAAGCTTCGCGGTGGATATCTCAGCACAGTCGCAGGCTCAGTCAGTCAGCCAGAAATCAGAGCTGAACATGGTCAGTTGTAACTTTGCAGTCAGCTACAAAATAGGAGATTCTTAAAAATCTCATAACTCTTGCAAATGGAAGCCTAAAAGATCAAAATTTGACTTTTTGGAATCAGGGAAGTGTGTTGAACACAGCAAGATGCTATTTTTGGCAAAAAATGAAAAAAAATATTTTTGCATGCAGAGCATTGAAAAGTGACGAATTTCTTCAAAGACGGATATTGGCGCCATTTTTAGTTTTTTGCATGTGTTAAAAATTAAGATATTATTTTTAGTCTGAAGACTCAGAGACAGTGGCAGTTCAACTGGAGAGAAGCCAATCGATTTTCCTTTTTCTAAATTAGGGTTGCATTATGCATGCATGATGGTACGAATTGTTTATTTAAACAAGCATGGCGCCTTTTATCATTCACACAGCTTTGAAAGTTCGAATTTCTTCAAAGAGATTGGCGAATTTTCATCAAAGGATCAAGTTCGAAGGTGATAAAATATTCTTTTGCAGGTACAAGTTCAGATTCAGCATCAGATTCAAGGCAGAGTGGCGATTTTGACAGAAGAAGATAATAATTAAATAAAAAATTTTAAAAAAAAATATCTTTCTTCTTCTCTATATTTCTTCCATCTTCTCGTCTTAAATTCTCTTGCATGTTCGAAGTGTTGGCAGATTTTGGCAAAACAAAATATCTGGGTTGATTCAGAAGAGCTTTCTCAGCAAAACCCATGTGCCAGAATTTTTCAGGAAAATTTGTTCGAGAACATCTGTTCTTGAAGCTTTAATTTTCTCAACCGAAATTCTTTTGCATGGCTGAGTAAAGGGTAAATTTTTGCATTTCTGACGTTCTGGGTTGTCTTAGAATCATTTTCTGGACAAAACCCATATCTCGGATTTTTTCGTAAAAAATTCTCATCCGACAAGCTATTTTTAGCCTCAGCAGGTTATTTTTGGCTTTCCAAAAAAGTTGTCAGAATATAGCCGTGTGCACAGTCAACAGGCAAGTTTTTCAGAATGCAGTTCACTCAGCTCGAATTCAAGACCAAATCGGTCTTAACCCATGACTTCATCGGAACAGTTGATACAGATCTACATAAGGTGTTGCCGGAGGTGGTTTTGGATCCACTCAAAATCAGGGATTCAGTTATCAAGAATATTCAGCAATCCGGGTTGCTTGAGGCCGCTTCCATACCTATTTCGGTGCATTGCGTGGAGTTTGTAATATCTTGCATCAAGCATTACAATTCCGCTACACGAGAGATACGGTCAATAGATGGACGTGTTATATGCAGTCTCAAACCTCTTGATATCGAGCGAAGTCTAGATATTCCTCAACATTCGGATGGGATGGTTATTTCCATGAGTCAAAGCGAGCAGGCATTCAATGCTGGACTGGATAAGTGTCAAAACAAGATGATAGAGAGGTGGCTGAAACAAAAGAAGAGCAAGTTGCCAAACAACTTGGGTCGTGGCGAGTGTAAGGATGAATACAATATTTTGATTACACTGCTTAATCGTGTCTCAGGTCATGCAGATGCAAACAAATTTCACCCGTGGATGTATTATATCATTGGTAGAATCATCTCTGGGCAAGAGCATTATGACTGGGCATCCTTCATCAGCGATGTTATTCACGAGCAAATCACCGGTTTCCTAGCTGCGCATCAATTTCATATGTGTTCTTACCTGGTGTACTTGATTGCTTATCAGAATCAGTTTAATGGTTTGAATACGGTGGGCATACTCAGTGTACAGAAAGTCTATCGTTACTATGACCAGCTTGAGTTCACAAAGGCTGAAAGTCATTTTAAACGTGTACAAGAGGCTTTCTTAACTTATACAGTGAGAAACTTGGACCGGGAGTTGCATATTCGCATCTCGACAGTTGCCAGAGCAGCAATGAAGAATTGGGCAGATTGGTACATTCAGTTCCCTACATACACCTATATCCGTGTCTATGGATACACAGGAAAACCAGCTATGTTACCACGTTATCCTTCGGATAAAACAATATTCATGGAGTTCCTGAGGCAGCTATATGAAGTTCACAAACGTTTGCGCATCAAGCGTAAACCAGCTGCCGAGTTTCCTTTGCAATTCGGGATGTATTGGTGTAGGACGGCAGTTGATGCTAAGACCGCAGGTCAAGAGTTAGAAAATTGCAAACTCAAGTACCTGGTGGATACACGCACATATGATCCTTGGGGTCATTACGCAGCTCGCCTGGTAATCTCTCTTATCACAAACCTACGATGGAAGATTATTGGGTGAATTGTGAGGATGATTTCGAAGTTCGCAGACGTAGCTATAGCAGGTTCTCTCTTCCACAAGTTTCTGTTTTCTTGGCAGAAGATGTGGAAGGATTGACAGAGGGTGAGGGAGATACACTTCCTCAATTTTACAGAGAGCAGGTTGATGGACAACCACTGCCGTTAGTAAACTGGTATGCCAAAGAGTTCGCATCAGTAAAGGAGAGATCGAGCAGGGTCATCCAAAATAGTATGCTTTATTTAGAAAGCAGAAGGTTGAGAAAGGCATCTATGCCTAGAGCAGAGCCGCCAACAGAAGGACTTGTATTGCCTTCTTCTTCAAAACCTAAGCAGAAGAAGAGGAGCAATCCTCTTAAAAAGAATCCAGCGCCTAGTAATTCAAAGGGAAAAGCATCTGTTGCGATTCCACATGTAGAGCCAGTTAGAGAAGTTATTCAGACTTCTCTGCAGCTTGAGGTTCAGCCCCGTATGCCGTCACCGACACCATTAGAGCAGCCTCCCATTCCAATTCACATTGATTTGGACGTAGATTCACCTCCTCGCAGCGATTCTTTTATACATTCACATTCATCAAATCCTCCTACGACTAGTACAGGTCTTTCCAGTGGGATTAGTCGGGATTCATCTTGGCTTGAGAGTCAGCTGGGAAGAAAAAGGAGGCAACCATCTTACATACTTGATCATTCAGATTTTGATCATGACCATCAAGATGTGCCTGAAAAGAGGATCAAGAAGCAGATACATATTGGGAGAAGTGCAGATAAGGAATTCATTGTTGAGACTGCTGTACCTCTAGAAGATAAGAGTCTAGACGAGATGGAAGCTCAAGACTTCGAGGTTATCACAGTTCATTTCGGTAAGAGTACTCGTCAGACAGATATTGATCTCCTACAGGTTGCTACAGATAGCGTCAAAGATAGGATGGTGAAAGATGGTGAAGATAAATCAACTCTCAAGGCTGAAATACAGCAGCTTCGCCAGTACATTTCTAGCCTTGTACACAGGACAGGGGATGTTGTCACCGCGCTTCCACATATGTTAGAACCACTAGCAGAGCAGGGTCAGATTGATCTCTTGGTTGCATATGGTAAGCGATTGGAGGAATGGGAAGAGGAGTTTGTTGCTAGAGGTCGCCTTATACTTACAGAATTGTATCAATTGCGGTATAATGCACGTGAGCTTCGTTTACGACTTCAAGATGAGGAACGTGATTTGGCTATTAGTAAACCCAGGGATGAGATTCCGATTGCCAACTTGGGAATGTCATTTGATTCAGTCACAGAGGCAGAGGATAAAGAAGAGGTCTACATTTGGAGAACACAGTTGATCTTCAAGGCAGAGATAGAAGGAAAGATCGTATCTGAGGTGGCTGAGAGCAGAGAGCATGTTACTAGTGCACTCCGCTATATAAGAAACTTTGTGTCTCAATTACCATGTGTATATCAGCGTGTGGGTGGTGACTATGTTGAGCTTGCTGACATCCAGTTAGAGCTCCAAGCACTTATTCACGGTATTTTCAGTGGTGAGACCGTTGGCTGTAAGATGAATCAGCTTATAGCCATGTCAACATTGTTTGATGAGGCAATCAGGAGAAAGGGTGAGTTCCAGTGTCAGATGACTAATGGAGAAGACATGCTGCACAGACATAGGATTCTTCGCCAAAGCTTCAGTTCCCCAGATGGAGATGCAGTCAACGACCTCGTAGATGGGTTAATTTCTCAAGATCAGGGTCAGTAGACTTCAATTAAAGGCGTCCCACCTTTTTCCAAGATAGACATTAGACACAGGAGTTAAACTCGAGGCTTCTTTCCGAGTTAACTGGTTGTTACACATTGCATGTCTTGTCTGTCTTGGAAATATCTACAAACACTTGGAGTTTAGATTAGATCTTTCAGTCAACTGATGATAGCATTCCGGTTGATTTGCTTTCAATAAGGACGTGCATGTTGCACCTTGTCCATTTAGATTAGATGTTTCAGTTAACTGATGGTAGTTTCCTAGTTAACTGTATAGTTTCATTCAATTAGGGTTTAGGAATAAGATCTTGCATGCATTACAAGACTTTAGTTGACTCAAGGTGATTTTAGGGTTGCCTACACCTTGAAGTCTATAAATAAGAGCTTTAAGCTCATTTGTGATTTAACTTTTGCTTGATAGCATACATGTTGCGCCTACCTTGCCTGTAGTATTGCTATTATTGTATCTGTTCAAAGAGTAATTGCTGTTATAATAAATTGTTGCGCCTACCTTGCCTTCATGTTATTGTCATGGAGTTTATTCGACCTTAGTTAAATGGGGTTGCTGGTTTGATCGTTATTGCATGCGTGTTGCGTCTATACAATCTACTGTCCCAATTGCTTACCTTTTGTTTTGTTGATTATAAGCCTATTCAGAAGAGCAAATAGTTGCGCCTACCTTGCCTTCATGTTGCAAAACTGTACTTAAAGCTTATCGTTTGATGTGTGTTATAGTAGACTCATTCAGCCAAGCAGATAGTTGCGCCTACCTTGCCTTCATGTTGTGAAGTTGTACCAGGTTTACCGTCCTTTTGTTTGTTTTAATAAACTTCTTCCCGGATTAGCAAATAGTTGCGCCTCCCTTGCCTTCATGTTGTGAGCCCGCACCTGGAGTTTATCGTACAATACATTCCTGCTCCATTTCCTCATGCTCTGTTTCTTGAGGAAACTGGATAGATTTTAAA